>JANUYF010000001.1:368708489-368853489 GCA_026167975.1 Phrynosoma blainvillii | reverse complement strand
TGATATCCGTAAGGAGCCTCCTCAACGCATCCCTCCCCGGACAGCCAGCCATGATGGGCAAGGGTTGAGAGGACAAGTTGTTTCCCTCACATTACCAAAAAGCTTGCCCATGTCATCAGTATATATACCAACTCTCTTCCATTCCAGTATTCTCTGAAGATGCCAGCCACAGATGCTGGCGAAACGTCAGAAAGAAACTCTTCTAGAACATGGCCACACAACCCGAAAAACCCACAAAAAACTATAATCTGTTATTATATTTCTCATTTACAGTAAGTTTTAAGATCATACAACTTTCAATATTATTGATGAGAATAAACACAAACAAAAGTAATAATTCTGTTTTTATTCTATCTCCACCTAGACTACTTCTGCATCTTGTTAATTGTACACATACCACCAATTCAAAACTGGTGGCTTACAAAATTAAACATGTTAACTAATTCCAGAAGCAATTGCCAAAAAGTGAACAGAATGTAATACAGGGGTAGGCAACTTAAGGCCCGGGGGCCAGATGCCGCCCCCCGAGGCCTTTGGACCTGCCCCAGGCCGGTCCTGCCGCCGCTGCCACCGCCTGCCATGATGATATTGATTATTGTTGTTATTACTTGTTCTTGGGGTTTTCTTGGCAAAATCTCCACAGGGGTTTTACCATGGCTTTTCTGGGGCTGAGAGAGTGTAGATGCATTTTTTTTTAATTTTAATTTTTGAAAATTTTTAATATTTATTTATTTATTTATTTTTGGTGCTTCGGCCCCCCAATTGTCTGAGGGACAGCAACCTGGCCCCTGGCTCAAAAAGGTTGCCTACCCTTGATATAATACAAATGTAGCATCGGGTAGAGTGAAAGATGAATGTGTAAGTCCAGACAACTGAAGTAAAATGTAAACATCATACCTAGATATTTATGAATTCTACAGGTGTTAATGAGAGTGAATTACTGATGTAATACAGTTTGCTCCTTTAGTTTGGTACAACTCCTGGCATATTGGTGCTATGCCAAATGGATTTTTAAATGTATATTTTACTCTTTAAAAAAAATAAAGATAGATACAGAATGAGTCATATGTTACTGAATGCATTAGATTGTGGGTAACGGAGGGTTTGGTAAACTTCATTTCCTACAATTTAATTATGTTGCTGGCTATGATATGGGCTCTTCATAAACAGGAGAATTGCAAGGTTTTTGCATTAGGTTACTAGGTATCAAGTTTTCATATACATAATTAACAAATGGAAACAGCAAGAGGAATAGTGCTGAAGGAAAACAGCTACAAAGAATCACTGATATCGTGGTCATGGCAGCAGCACAAAGATTATGGCTCAGGAAACTATGAGATCAAGCTTCTTAGCTGGGATATTGTATAGTCTTCTGTCTAGGAAGTTGGGATAAACAGCTTCCAAAAACAGAACACTGCTACCTGTGACAATGATGCTCCATTTTTCTCCCCCCCCCAGATGTTTTGGACTTCAACTCCTCAAATCCTTGATGTTTGACTATTTTGGGTGGAGTTCCTGGGAGCTAAAGCCAATAACATATA
This sequence comes from Phrynosoma blainvillii, assembly GCA_026167975.1. NCBI lineage: Eukaryota > Metazoa > Chordata > Lepidosauria > Squamata > Phrynosomatidae > Phrynosoma > Phrynosoma blainvillii. Next base: position 368,851,948 of record JANUYF010000001.1, on the reverse strand, counting down.
GAGAACCAAAGACTGAGAGTCATTGCCTTATTGTATTTGATTGACTTACACTAACACATAATGTAGCAGTGCCAAGTTTAAACTGTGAAGGCACAAGATGCCTCAAAAGCCTTGTAGTTACTGTAAGCACATAACACATGGCCTTAAGTGGGGCCAAAATCAGAGGTTATGCACTACCTTACATAACCAACTGTAAACTAATCCATTGTATAGGGTAGTACGTACCCTCCAGCTGTCCCAATTTGGCAGGGACTGATTATTTAATCCTTGGTTGTCCCACTTTTCATCTTCTTTTACAATGTCTCATTTTCTTTCTCCTCCTCCCACTTTTCTGCTTTGCCTTCAAATTACTTTCTTTAGTGCAAACTGAATTCAGCATACAAAAGTAGTTTGCACTTAATTCAGCAGGGAGAAGAGAAGAGGCACAAGCTCCCATGATGGATTTGTTGTTGTTGCTGCTGCTGCTGCTGCTGTTGTTGTTGTTGTTGTTGTTGTTATCAGCTCTTGAATCATCCCCAACTCATAGCTAACCTATGGATGAGACATCTCCAAGACTTCATGTTCTCCACTTTTTGCCTACATCCTGTAAATTCTTACCCGTGACCTCCCTAATTGAGTCTATCCATCTAGTATGTGGTCTTCCTCTCTTTCAACTTCCTTCTACCCTTCCTAGCATTTTCTAATGAGTTGTGCCTTCCCATGATGTGGCCAAAGTATGACCTCCTCCTCATATTTATTTTCCACTCTTTCCCAAGACATAAGACCTAGAGCAACTCACAACATTAAAAGAACAATACAGTAAAAAACATAGAAAAGTGATACATTAAATCAGAATTAAATTGTTACAATATTCAAATAGATTCCTTATTAAAAGAATAAAAATACAGTTAAAAAGATAAAATTTTAAAACACTTAAAATGATACAACACCCTAAGCCAGTCCTTGAAGAACATTCTGTTTTTAAATGCCTGCCTGCATAAGAATGTCTTAACCTGCCAGCGGAAGGCCAAAAAGGAGCTCCATTCTGGTCTCCCTGGGAGGGGAGTTCCACAATGTAGGGGCAGCCACGGAAAGGGCTCTCTCTTGTGTCCTCACCAACTGTGCTTGTGATGGGGTGGGAAGAGAAAGGCCTCTCCAGAGGATCTCAGGGCCCAGGCTGGTTCATAGAGGGTGATACGGTCCACCAAATAGTCTGGACCTGAGCCATACTTAGGTCCTCCATGTTCATTGTTTTTGTTTTCTTTATGTTCAGATTTAAGCCTGACTTTGTACTTTCATCTTTAATCTTCTTTAATAATTGTTCCAGGTCTGTGATGGGGGTTTCTTAAAAGTGAGATATTGATACTTTCAAACAGTTCCAATGAGGAGGAAAACAGGTGGTGTCTAAAGAAACCAGGATGGATATCTAAAGAAATTTTAACCCAGCTAAAATTTAAAGGGACATGTACAAGAAAGGGAAAAATGGGAAATCAATGAAGAGGAATTCCAACAAATAACCATCATGTGTAAAGAGAAAGTCACAAAAGGTAAAGCACTAGCCATCATGTGTAGAGAGGTTAAAAAAAATAAAAGTGTTTTGTTGGTTGTATCTGCTGCAAAGGGAAGAACAAGGAAATGGTAGGGCCACTGTGTGGAGAACATGGTGAAATGCAAACAGAAGAAGACAAAAAATGCAGAACTACTCAACGCCTCTTTGTCTTGGTCTTATTTGAAAAGGAGAACTGCTTAACCTGGGGAAATTGGAAGCAGATGAAGGAGTAGGGGGAATCCAACATGGAATAGGTAAAGAGGATGTACAGGAATATGTGGGTATTTAAAATGAATTCAAGTCTTCAGGGCCAGATCAACTTCTTCTGAGGGTATTAAAAGAACCGGCAGAAGTAATTTCAGAACCACTGACAATAATCTCTGAGAACTCCTGGAGGACAGGACAAATCCCAGCAGATTGGAGAAGGGCAAATAGTCTTGAAAAAGGGGGGAAAAGGAATCCAAATAATTACTGTCCACTCAACCTGACATCTATAATAGGAAAGATTCTAGAGCAGATCACTAAAGAAACAGTATTTAAGCACTTAAAAGGAATGCCATAATTACTAAAAGTCATAATAATAATAATAATAATAATAATAATAATAATTTATATCCCGCCCCTCTGCAGAGCAATCGGGGTGGCTTACAACATTAAAATTTACATAAAGATGTGTTAATACAATGTAAACAGAACCTAAAAATCCCGAAACCCACCCTCCCCTTACATGGATTGCTCAAAACAAGTTAAAGGGACATGTACAAGAAAGGGAAAAATGGGAAATCAATGAAGAGGAATTCCAACAAATAACCATCATGTGTAGAGAGAAAGTCACAAAAGTTAAAGCACTAGCCATCATGTGTAGAGAGGTTAACACGGTGCGGCGAGCGGCGGCGTTCTATGGCCGCGGAGGACTGCCTTTGCCACCTTGCAGCCCTCGGAGCACCACCTGAGCGGCTTGAGCCGCCGCCGCACCTGCGAGGCAGCTGGGAGGAGCACCGGCGGACTTAAAACCTGCCCGTTTCCACCTTCCGCCGGCACCACGTGGCGAGCGGGGCGTTCTATGGCTGTGGAGGACTGCCTTTGCCACCTTGCAACCCTCAGAGGACCACAATGACAAGAAAAATTATGTATTTTTAAACTGTATATTTTTAATTACTGTTATTTAATTTGTTTAGTATGTTTTGGGGGGATGGGTGGGTGGGCAATGGAGGGATGGGATTTCAATTTGATTTATTGTTTTGACGTTTTGTAATGTTGTACGCCGCCCTGATTGCCTAGCAGAGGGGCGGGATATAAATAATAATAATAATAATAATTATGATGATGATGATGATGATGATGATGCCAGACTAATCTTACTTCTTTTCTTTTTCTTTTCTTTTCTTTTTTCTTTTGGTCAGAGAGAGTTACAAGAGTAGTAGATGAACGGAATGCTGTGGATGTAGTATATCTTGATTTCAGTAAGACCTTTGATAAGATCCTCCATGATATTTTTGCAAAATGTGGGCTAAGCAATGTTAGTGTGAGGTGGATTTGTAATTGGTTGACTGGGCCCGGTGCTATCCAACATCTTTATCAATGACTTAGGGCCTTTGCAGACTGCCAGAAATAGTGCACATTGGGCCTCGGCAGACGACTAATAGAGTCGTCTTGGAGGCTTGGAAGAGGAGGGGCAGCCGCACGAGCGGCGCCCCTTCCTCTCCCTGAGGTCGCCCTCGGAGTCGCCGGCCCTCCGCATGGCCGGGACTCCGGGGATGACCTCACGCCACGGTGACCGGGCGCGCCGCGGTGGAAAAGACAGCGAAAGTGCGCCCGCCGCTTTTAGGGCGCACTTTCACTGTCTTGAGGAAGGAGCGCTGATTTAGCGCTCCTTCCAGGGACACCACCGGTGTGCCGAGGTGCGGAGGCTGCGGCCCCGCGGCGCGCCGGCCCAGGGCGTCCTGGACGCCCTCGTCTGCTTCCCCCCTAAATTGAGGCACTGCCCTGGCTCAGTGCTAGGGAGTCATGGGAATTGTATTTTTTTCTGGGACATTGAGCCTTCTCTGTCAGAGAGCTCTGGTGCCACAATAAATTACAGTTCCCATGATTCCCTAGCACTGAGCCAGGGTAGTTCCTCAATTTAATGTGCACTATTTCTGGCAGTCTGCAAAGGCCCTTAGATGATAAAATAGAAAGCATTCTTATTAGATTTGCAGATGACATTAATTAGGAAAGGTGGCTAATACCCCAGAGAACAGGATCAGAATTCAAAATGACCTTAACAGATTAGAAAGCTGGACCAAACTAACAAAATGAATTTCAATGGGGAGAAATACAGGATTTCTCACTTGGCCAGTAAAAATGAAATGCACAGGCATAGGTAAAAATGGGCTTGATGGCAGTACATGCGAAAGGAATCTAGGCATCTTAGTGGACTACAGGCTGAACATGAGTTAGCAATGTGATATGGCAGCTACGAAAGCCAATGCAGCATCAATAGAAGTATAGTATCTATATATCTGGGCATCATCAATAGAAGTATAGTATCTAGATGGAGGGAAGTAATAGGGCCACTCTAATCTGCTTGTTCAGACTTCACTTGGAATAGTGTGTCCATTTCTGGGCACCACAATTTAAGGACAATATTGACAAGCTGGAACATGCCCAGAGGCAGGCAACCAAAATGGTAAAAGGTCTGGAAACCCTGTCCTATGAGGAAGGTCTTAGGGACATTAGTAAATTTAGCCTAGGGAAAATAAGGGTAAATGGTGACATAATATCCATGTTTAAATATTTGAAAGGATGTCATATTGAAGATGGAGCAATGTTGTTTTCTGCTGCTCTAGGGACAAGGACTTAGAGTAATGAATTTAAATGACAGGAAAAGAGATTCCACTTAAACATTAGGAAGAACTGCCTGGTGGTAAGAGCTGTTAGAGAGCGATGGAGTTTCCTTCTTTGGAAGTTTTTAAACAGAGGTTGGATGGGCATCTGTTGGGAGTGCTTTGGTTGTGTAGTCCTGCTGGCAGGAGGTTGGACTGGATGGCCCTTATGGTTTCTTCCAACTTTATGATTCTATGTATCTTCCCTTTCCCTGCAGGTTCAGGCCAAAGCAAATTGTTGTAGCCTTTCCCAACTTGTGTGATCTTCCTCAATTAATAACTTCTGCTATTTTGACAACACTCTGATGTTGCTTGGCCTCACATGTCCCAGTTTTCATCTGTGAAATGTTGGAGGGTATGGTACTAATGTACAAGTCTTCACCTTATATTCAGATTATTAGACCTTATTGTCATCTAATAGTCCTTAAACTCTCAAATGACATTGGACTTTTCTAGATTACAGTGTCATGGAAGACAAGTATCTTGGAGTGCATAGTCTTGATTAGTATATGTAGTTCATATAGTCTTTAAAATAATTAAATTACACTTTTCTTCCAAGAACCAAGACTTTCAGAAGTGGTGGAAGTATTTCATTTCTCCCCAACCCCTGCTTTCTTGCATGGTTTTGTGTGTAGTTTATGTAGCAGTGATTAGAGTATGTACAGTGCCCAATTTTAGCAAATGAAAGAAATGCTTTATGTGTTGGTGTTAAGGTTTATATCAACTGGGAAACCTCTAACATTATTTGGTACTGCCTTGGCAGTATTTCTTTACTGCTGTTGGATAGCACTGTCTGAATGATTTTAGCAGAGCTGTGAGATGCCGTTGGTTGCTACTGTTTCCATTTCATAACTTTCTGATGATGTGATAGGTCATGCCCATCATGATTGACAACCTAGGAGAATCATAGAAAAAAATAAAAATAAGACAAATAAAATAAAGCATAAAAACCCCTAGAATCATAGAGTGGGAAAAGACCACGAAGGCCATCCAGTCCAACTCTCAGGCATATAGGAAGATACAATCAAAGCACTCCACACAGATGACTATCCAGTCTCAGTTTAAAAACTTCCAAAGAAGGAGACTCTACCACTCTCAAAGGCAGTGTGTTCCACTGTCAAACAGCTCTTACAGTCAGGTAGTAGACATCCCTGTACCAGTCTATTTATTAAATGTGTGTGTTGCCTTTCCATAAAAAAATGTTCAAAACAGCTAAAAATAATACAATACTAATTAAAAACAAAATATTTACTGAAATATAACATTAAAAATAAACCAAGACGAACATAATTTAGAATGCAACCATTAAAATCTCAGCCAACACTAAAACACTTAAATATTTTAATAGCCATCTAGTGTACTTGAGGAAGGCTAGTCTGAAGAAAACATCATTGCTGGTGGTAGGAAAGCAGAATCAGAGCCAGTCTGGTCTCCGTTGTAATGGAGTTCCATGGCCTGGGTGTTGCTTCACTAGCTATTACTCCACTGAGAGGTGGTCTGGGTAGGCTCATATGGTACACTATAGTTCTTCAGATACAGATATATATCAGTTAATGAAGTAGATGAGTTCCTGCGCATTGCTTCAGAAAATGTTGTACCAGATGCAGAAATAACATGGAAAGAATAGGGATAGGTTCCTATACCTCAAAAAAACCAAAACAAAAACAAAACCCCCACAAACAGTTCAACATGTTTCAGGGAAGTTTTATTAAAATTAACAATATGGATGTGTGAAAGTCTTGCATAAGTAAAGAAAAACCTGTTGAACTTCTAGAGACCACTTGTAGACTTCTTTCAAAATGTATCCAGGGATGTTCTTTCTTTCTTTCTTTCTTTCTTTCTTTCTTTCTTTCTTTCTTTCTTTCTTTCTTTCTTTCTTTCTTTCTTTCTTTCTTCCTTTCTTTCTTTCATCTCCATTTTTCTTATGATTTCAATTTTGGTGGCCAAATAGATAGATTTATGCTTTTAAAATATGCCGAGGGTAGTTAATGAGGCAGGCTTGTCTGTTCTCCCCTTTCCTCTCTGTTTTATTGTTCATGCATGCTCAGTGAGGGATTCTGGAGGCAGTCGCTATTTACCTTGCCTGTTGTAAGCAGGAACACAAAGGTTTCTTTCCCAGATCAAGTTTTGTGTATTGCATTGTTTACTGTAGACATACTGCTGCAACTTGACACTGAAAGTTTGTTTCTTCATCATCCTCCCTGTTTCTATGCTGCTAAAAACTTCCAACTAAACAGAAAACAAAAGAAAAAAAAGAGGCTGGTTGGGTGTAAAAAGACTTTGCAAAAAGAAACTTCTTTGTCAGAGGCATTGTTAACTGAGGTATGCTTGTATGATGAACCTGACATTTCCAATGAGAAGGAAAAATGGGAGTTGTCTCAAGAAACCGGGTTGGATGACAAAAGAACTTTCAACTGAACTAAGTTTTAAATGGGAGATGTATAAGTAATGGGAAAAGGGCGAAATCACTCCTGGAGAACAGGAGAAGTCCCAGCAGACTGGAGGAAGGCAAACATTGTCCCCATCTTCAAAAAGGGGAAAAAAGAGGATCCCAACCAGTTAGTCTGAAATCAATACCAGGAAAGATTCTAGAACAGTTCATTAAACAGAGAGTCTGTGAACTTAGAAGGGAATGCCATAATCAGTAAAAGTCAACATGGGTTTCTCAAACACAAGTCATGGCAGACTAATCTGATCTCTTTTTTTTGATAAAGTTACCAGTTTGCTAGATGAAGGGAATGCTGTAGACATAGCATATCTTGATTTCAGTAAGGCTTTTGACAAGGTTCCCCCATGATATTCTTGCAAACAAGATAGTAAAATTTAGGCTAGACAATACAACTGTTAGGTGGATTAGTAACTGGATGACTGACTGAACCCAAAGGGTGCTCAGCAATGGCTCCTCTTCATCCTGGAGAGAAGTGACCAGTGGGATGCCACAGGGTTCTGTCCTGGGCCCAGTGCTATTCAACATCTTTATCAATGATTTGGATGAAGGAATAGGGGGCATGCTTCTCAGATTTGCAGATGACACCAAATTAGGAGGAATAGCTAATATCCCAAAAGACAGGATGAAAATTCAAATGACCTTAATAGATTAGAAAGCTGGGCCAAAGCTAACAAAATGAATTTCAACACAGAGAAATGTAAGGTACTGCACTTAGGACAAAAATAAAAAATAAAAAATGAAATGCATAGATATAAGATGGGGGACACCTGGCTTAACGAGACTATGTGTGAAAAGGATCTAGGAGTCCTAGTAGACCACAAGTTGAACATGAGTCAACAGTATGATGCCGCAGCTAAAAAGCCAATGCAATTTTAGGCTGCATTAATAGAAGTATAGTATCTAGATCAAGGGAAGTAATAGTGCCGCTGTATTCTGCTTTGGTCAGGCCCCACTTGGAATATTGTGTCCAGTTCTGGGCACCACAATTCAAAAAGGATGTTGAAAAACTAGAGAATGTCCAGATGAGGGCGACTAAAATGGTGAAGGGTCTGGAAACCATGCCCTATGAGGAATGACTTGGGGAACTGGGTATGTTTAGCCTGGAGAAGAGATGGTTAAGAGGTGATATGATAGCCCTCTTTAAATATTTGAAGGGAAGTCATATTGAGGAGGATGCTAGCTTGTTTTCTGCTGCTCCAGAGAATAGGACTCAGAACAATGGATACAAGCTACAGGAAAAGAGATTCCAACTGAACATTAGGAGGAACTTCCTGACAGTGAGAGCTGGTCGAGAGTGGAACACACTCCCTCGGAGTGTGGTAGAGTCTCCTTCTTTGGTGGTCTTTAAACAGAGGCTAGATGGCCATCTGTGGGGGGTGCTTTGATTGTGAGTTCCTGTGTGGCAGGGGGTTGGGCTGGATGGCCCTTATGGTCTCTTCCAACTCTTTGATTCTATGATTCTATGACATATATAAGGGTTTTTAGGTCATAATTGGTATTCATTGTTGATTTATATCTAATCTTTCTTTGTAAGTGATGACCTATGGTGGCTCACATGACATTTTTGGCTACAACCCTAGTCAACAGTTTGGGTGCTTCATTTTGGACTAGTTTGAATTTCAAGACCGCACAAAGCAGGGAGGGTTGCAGAAATCTAAACAGGATGTAACTAAGGTCAGCATGCCCAGGTTTCCCAGCTGTGCAAACATGCCCATACCTACTACTGAAACCTGACACCCAAGCTCAGGGCTAAAACCACGAGTGAAACTAAATTGTGGATCTGTTTTTTGTTGCTGTTGGGGGCAGGAAAAATATGTTGACTCCCTATTTCCTGATCTGGTTTTCAGCTATTTGGGAGCATCTCTGTCTTGTCTGGATAAAGCTTGGATTTGTTTGTCCTTGTCCAGTCCATCAGTGGCATCAGTCATGACACAGGGTTAGAACTAGAGCTGCTTTTTTGGATTTAAAGAAGAAAGAGAGAGACAGAGGGATTGAGAGAGAGAGATCTGTATGTCACTACCTTATTTCTGGTATTGCAACCCAGAGCTCAGGACAACCTCTCCCAATGGTTTCATGTAGGGAGGAAGAAGATGGCGTCTGGAAAGGCTACCTCAACCAGTGCCTATGGCACTGAGGAGAAGTAATCACAAGGCAGAATTTGGAAATTTGTTACCATAGTTGCAACCTCTGTACTGCATTTCATAGGAGGGAGTGGCAGCTAGTAAGTACAATGGGGATTCTCTCTTATGACACAAATATTAACTGTTCCATCCTGGAAGAAGCTTTTCACATTTCTACATCTCATTTGGCTGATATATCTTTGGAAATGATGCAAATCTTCATTATTGGCATCTCTGTAAAATGCTCTGAAATCTGGTGAAGGATGCCATTGACAAAGCATTATAACACCTGTTTCTGCTGCTAGAGAAAAGAGCTGATGAAACTAGCTGGAAAGCCTTTTTGCTTCTCGTTTGTTTAGTAAGTAGAGGAGACTACTTATTTAACATACCAGTTTCAGACAGAAAATCCCTTTCCCTACTTTTTAAATAATACATCAATAATTACCATTTCCCCAAAAAATAATACATGGATGGAGACAAATTTTTCTCACACACCTATCAGTCTGAAGTATCTAATTGTAAAGTACCTAGCAGGATCAGGTCAATGTATTGTGGTGTCACAGAAGGAACACGAAACACACGGCAAAGCAGACATTGTGGAGAGACTGGCTTTCATGGGTAAGAGAGAGTTAATCCCTGTGGGGTTTTCATGTACGTCAGAGCAGGTTCCTGTCTGTGCAGCGTTCAGCTTGGGTTGAGAGTTTTTGTTCCTTATTTTTCATGATTTCTTTGCATTTGCTAGTTCCTCCCCTTTTTAAAAATAGGAACCATATAATAAAATATGACAACAAAGGTTACATTTACTATTGCCTTCTTTGTCCAATGAGCTTGTAGTCTGTAGGTACTAGGAAGATAAACTACTTTTGGTCTTTCAGTGCCTACACATTACAGTGTCCTTAAAATCACAGTCTTCAAATGACCACACCCTTTACATTTTTAATTAAAAGGGGGAAAATAAAGTTTTTTGTTTAAAGAAAGAACAAATGTATGTCAACTCACAGCCTTGAGTGACGAAATCATGACACCTATAATTTCCAAAGGGATTTTAAAGGGCAAAGATACATATATCAAAAATAGCATCAAAGAACAGGGGAAAAACTTTATTACCATTGACAATGGTTGCGTCATTTCTTTTCTGGCAAATGGTAAAGGGTGACTACTAACTGATCAAATGTTGTATAGATTGAGAGCCACTTATCATGGTACCTTTTTAAGGCACACACCTAAGAATGTCATGTTCATGACTGATCATATAAAAGGGTGTGTGTGACCAGTGTGTGTCATGTTTTCAACTGACGAGGATAAACACAACATGAAATTGACTGCAACTCCACACCTTTTGTGGAAAATACACATTTGCCACCATATACTGGAGAACCAAGAAAAGTGATTTTCTGGATTACACCTCTTAGAATCCTTCTGCCAGAATGGCCACTGATAAACTTTTCCAATAATGTATGGAATGTAGGATGGGGGTCCATATTTTTCCATTGCATCATTAATGGAAAAGCTGGTTTTGGTGAGCAGGGTAGCCTTGCCACACTGAACTACTAAGTGACTTTGTACCACAGATAAAATAGAGGGAATGTAAATGACAATCATCATCACAAAGAAGGCTTGTGAACTAGCTGAGGTTATAATAGTTAGAATTATAATTAGTTAGAATAATGATTAGAATAGGAGACATGAAGGACAGTAATAGGGTTGAAAATAGGGTTAAAATAGGGATGAACACTGAAGGGTGAAGACCAGTAGAAAAAAAGTGTACCTGGGTGGATGAAATATTTTCACCCCAGGAGAGTTAACTGAGGACTAGAGTAGACAGACAATTCATTTCTGATTAGATCACCACTAGTTAATATTTTTCCCACCATGTAACAGTCTGATTCAGTGGATGGCAGGGGATCTTTTCAGCCACAGTCCACTTGAAACCCTTGAAAGACTCCTGGATTTTAAATTTTTATTTTTTAAAAAATCTGTCTCAGACTTGTTTGTATTAATCTTTCTTATTCCAAATCCATGGATATAAGGAACTTCTTAATTTTCACTAGACTGTTGTCTTCATCAGATCACTCAAATGTCAGTGTTCTCTTTTCAGACAGAGCTGGATGAGTTCTTTTAGAATGGTGCCCTCTTGTGACAAAAAAGCAGTCATTTCCTCCATGCAGTTATGAAAATAAGTGCTTTAAAAGGTTATTTTTAAACCATTGCACTTATTTCTTAGTGTTATTGTATTACTGTATTTTTTAGGATAGCCAGCATGGTGTAATGGTTTGAGCATTGGATGATGACTCTGGAGATCAGGGTTTCATTCCCCGCTTGTCCATAAAGACCTACTGGGTGACCTTGGGCAACTCACACACTCTCAGCCTGATGATAAATTTGCCCAAGGATTATGGAAATGACTTGAAGGCACACAACAACAACAACGAATTCTATATACCGAATGGCAAATGCCTACAATGTAAGACTGAAGTATATTATCCAAACTAACTATCCTTCCTTCCATCTGGCTATCAAAACAAAAATGATAGTGGAATGGTGAGGAATTGATAGAGACTAAGAGAGAAAAGGCATGCTAATGGTCACTTTTTCATTAGATGACCACTACAGTTGTTAGAATTCACCCTAGGCAATGAGAAAATGGAAATAGTAAAAGGATTCTCATATCTTGGTTCAAATAATGATCAGAATGGAGACTGCACTCAAAAAATAGGAAGACTAGGATTGGGAATGGCAGCTATGAAAGAACTAGACAAGATCCTAAAGTGTAAAGACATACAACTGAACACTAAAGTTAGAATCATTCAAGCCATTATATTCCTCACTACTGTGTAGACTTGGGAGTGTTGGACAGTGAAGAAACTGGATAAGAGGAGAATCAATACTTTTGATGTGGTGCTGGAGAAGAGTGCTGGGATACCATGGACAAAGTGGGTTCTTGAGCAGATAATGCCAGAAACGTCCCTGGAAGCCAAGATGATCAAATTAAGGTTGTTGTACTTTGGCCACATCACAAGAAGGCATGACTCATTAGAAAAGACAATAATGCTAGGAAAGGTGTAGGACAGATGGATAGACTCAATTAGGGAAATCACAGGCATGAATGTACAACACTTAAAAAAAGCAGTGGAGGATGGGGTTTTCTGGAAATGTCTCATCCACAAGGTCACCATGAAAACTTGAGGGAAGTTAACAACAAACAACTCAGTGGAAGGGAGGGGAGCTGTGTGTGGATTTTTGCTCTTTCTAGGAGGCTTAGGCAAAAGCAAACTGCTGAAGACTCTCCGAGTTTATGTGTTCTTCCTCATTAATAGCTTTTATCATATTGACCACACTTGGGTCTTGCTTGGCCACATGGGCCTAGTTTTCATCTAGGGTATACAGTTGATGGGGAATGTGAGGAGAAAGATTAATTTGTGCTCATGTCCTGTTTGTGGCCTTCATGGGCATTTTCATGGCAACTATGGGAACTAGATACTGGACCAGACAGGCTGAACCTACAGAACCCTTCTTCTTCTTCTTCTTCTTCTTCTTCTTTTACATTCTTAATAGAAATATACATTGCAGTCCTTCCTCATTATAAGGCAGAGAGCAAATCTCCTCCATAATATGTGACCACTGATGATGATGCATATCACAAATGTACATACAAAGTTTGTCCAGAAATTTGATCTGGGAATCTTTTTTCAGATATCCTACTGGCTCATCATGCCTTCCCTGTCATCTGATTTTGTGCGTTTAGGTTTTTTTAAATTTCCTTCTTCTCATTATACTTGAAATATGGAGCCAAGACTACCCCTAAACTGTGCACTTATCTCTTCAGGCAGAGTGTGTCGCCACCTAGAGCTGGTAGCACCCAACATATCCAGAAAGAGAGGAACACCTATTATATTTTTCTGCCCTACCTATATGATCCTACTCAGTGGTTTCTTATAATTCAGTGATACTCAGAGTGGTGATTCCTGTACTGATCTTGATCCCTGAGTCATTGGTTGCCAGTCCCTGGTGAGTATCCAGGAAAAACAACAACAAACAATTGTAGCCAATGGGCACAGATATAGTGTTGATCTGATGAACATTGGAAAAAATAATAATTGCCAGTCCCCCACATCAGATAGCCTGAGAATCACTGTTGTAGATGTTAAACAGCATGCAGGATAAGATCAAATTCTAAGTAATACCACATTGGGGGCTCCATAGAGCTAAACAATCTCCCACAAGCACCTCTCTCTTGATCTGACCCTTCAAGGAGTGGAATCTGTGCAAATTGTTGGGAAATCAAGCCTAATTTTGGGGGAATTTATAATTAGCTCAAATATGCGAGTGAAGCACTCAACTTCACTTTGGAGATCTTGTCCAAATGTATACCAGAGGTATAAGAATTCTGGCAAGGAATGGCACTGAAATGGACCAAACTCCAATTAAAGTCTAAAATATTTATTAACACAATGAGCACACAACCACATACAGCACACACACACACTAGAACAGGGGTAGGCAACCTAAGGCCTGGGGGGGCGGATGCAGCCCCCCGAGGCCTTTGGACCAGCCCCAGGCCAGTCCTGCCGCTGCCGCCGCCGCCCACCATGATTATATTGATTATTGCTGTTATTACTTGTTCTTGGGGTTTTCTTGGCAAAATCTCCACAAGGGTTTTGCCATGGCTTTTCTGGGGCTGAGAGAGTGTGCATGCATATTTTTTTTAATTTTTATTTTTTTAATTTTTTAATTGTTATTATTTATTTATTTATTTATTTATTTATTTTTAGTGCTTTAGCCCCCCAATTATCTGAGGGACAGCAACTCGGGCCCCGGCTCAAAAAGGTTGCCTACCCCTACACTAGAAGAATGAGCAGGAAGGAGTGGGAGAGGGAGAGGCAAAGAGGGAAACCAGGATAGAGAAGTATAGACTTACACCCGAGAGACTCCTCCAGACTTCTGGTGGTGAAGAGGATGAGTTCAGTGGAAGGGGCACAACTAGCCAGAGAGGGGGTCTCAGAGCGCAGACCGACAGAGATTCAGCATGCACTTCCAAGGTAGCACATGGTCTGCTAAAATCCAGGGGTTTTTAAGGGCGATTTCTGCCTTCGGGCCATGAGTCAAACAATAGGAGGACAAAGGCTTGATGGGTTTACCATTGTTTACCTAAGTCTGGGCATAGTCTAAACAATGCATTTGGTTTCAAAACTATCAAGGAAAGGAAGCCAGAGAAAGAGGTGCAATCAAATCTGATCACTGTCCCATTAAGTGTGAGACGAAGACAAACAAACACCATTGTGCATCTTTTCCAGTATAATGGGATATTCCCAAGGGGAACTCCCAAACCTGTCTGTCCAGGAAATCTTTAGTGGTCTTGAGCAACTTTAACGGTGCCTACCTGACCTTACGTTTAGGGGATTATGGCTGCCATCTCCCAAGGGTCAGGCTGGGGTCATAGGGAACTCCACATGGCTGAAATATACAAGAAAAATGGAGGATGTCTGCTAACAAAATCAATGAGTGTACTCTACTACCAACTCAGAGAGGTGTTTCAGAATAATAGAATCACACAGCTGGAAGGGGCTTCATGGGCCATTGAGACCACCGCCCTGCTGAGTGCAGGATCTCCAGCTTAAAGCATCCCCAGTAAGTATTTGTCTAGCCTCTTTTTGAAGGAGGCTGGACAACTACCAAAGAAGGAGACCCCCACCATTTTTCTAAGTAATTGGTTCCCTTGTTGAACCACTCTTATTGTCAAGAACTTTCTTCTACTGTTCAATTGAAATCTACTCTCCTGTAACTCCAAACCATTAGATCTGGTCCTACTCTCTGGGGCAGCAGAAAACAGGCCAGGCCCTTCCTCTCTGTGACAGCCCTTGAGGCATTTAAAGTACAGTGATGCCACGCCTCAGTCTTCTCTACATCAAGCTCAAAAAGTCTAGCTCCTTCAACCTCTCCTCATATATTTTTTACTCCATACCTCATACCATCCTTGTTGTCCTTCTCTGAACCTTCTCCAACTTGTCTGTAGCCTTCTTTAGATCAGGCCTGGCCAGTGGGACAATTACTATTAATGCAGGCTAAAATAGCTTTTTTCTTTGCTGCAGCATCACATTGCTGGCTCATGTTCAACTTACAATCAGTAATAATTCCAATGTTCTTTTCCCATGTAGTAATGCTGAACTGTGTCCCACTTGTGCATCTCCCACTTGTGCATTTGCATAGATGTTGAGGTGGAGCCAGCAGGGAGCATATCAGACCTCATAAATGGATCCCACTCCCGGTGGTTGCTTTAAGAATGGAGGATAATTTCTTAGTTTTAGGTTTTGTTGTTATAAAGTGACTGGAAGTGATCTAAGCATAGTGGTCTTGAGTTTAAGAATCCATACTTTGGTATTGTTGACAGAGGAAAGCTAACTTTAGTTAAGGTGAGTTGTAAAATAAAGCCCGTGACATTGTACAATTCAAATGCTATGATCAATAGTTTCTAAAGCTGCTTGAAGAACATTAACAGGGACACACTCCCTTGCCTCTCTTCCCACAAAAGATCATCATACAAGTTGACCAAGGCAATCCCAGGAACCTTCTTGTTGACTACTTTTGTATAGAATCCAGACTCCTGTGTTGGACACACCTTTGTCTTAAGTCAGAGGAAGAAATTGTAACTTACATCTAATCTGGGCAAACAATATGAAATGCTAGTTTTATATAGCAGTCACATAAAACAGCTTTCATATGGTAGCAGCTTCAAGTAAAAAACGTTATTACTATCATAGAAAAAAACTAGACAAATGTGCTATCCCTCCCATAGTGGAATAATTATTTTAAGATTTGGAAAACCAGGAGCTGAAAGTTCATTTGAGCATCTTTTGCCCATTAATTCCCAATTAGAATGCATTGGTTGTCATTGTTGATGTGGTCCCATCATGAATGAGACCTAGGACAATTGTCTCCATTGCTCTCTCTCCTTAAAAAAAATGGAACCACCCATAACAGTTTCTGCAGAACAGCTATTTCACAAATCAGCCATAACATTTTGACTAAATTTTCACATGGATCAAGAAGATTATTGAGCAGGTCCTCAGGCTTCTACTATTATTTCCTTGCAGAAATTGGAGGTTACTTTTTGGACAACTCCAGAATCCCCAAGTCAGCATGCTCCCCTCCCAATTTTTTCCAAGCTCTGCTTTCTGGACAACCTTGGGCAGTGGCAAAAATAACTTTTGGTGCTCTTAGGGTAACCATTTGGCAAGCTGCTTGAAATACCATGGTGTTAAGCCGCAATTGTGCAGAAGCAGATACAGAGGACTTTACATATCAAGAATAAAGTACCAAGCCTTTTAAATATTTTCTGTGGTGTGGTAAGTTTTCAGTTTTCATAGTGGCAAATCTCTTTATATTTACAAATTGGAAAGACAGGCTACTGAATTAAGCCATGAAATTCTACTCACTTAATGCCAAGATACTGAAGAAATCCAGATCTTGTACAATGCTGTAGTCTGGTGAGGCACTAGAGCTCTTTGCCAGATAATTTTAAAGGCTTCATAAAACTACAAATTCCAGGATTCCACAGGATGAAGCCATGGCCATTAAAGTGGTTTTGAAGTGCTGTAATTGTGTAGTGTAAAAGAGACCTTTGCTAGCACAATATGGAAAGGATCCATGAGTGAATGAGTAAGAGGAAGATGCAAGTCAGACAAACCCTTCCTAAAATGTCTAATCTTGAGGTAGGAAATACGGAAGTTATCAGCAAAGTAATGATTGGCAATCTGAAGAAACATGGGAAGCCTTTTTTGGGGGGTGGGCGGGCTGAAAACAGGTACCCATAGCAGTTTTTTAAAACTGCCAGAGAGTTCATAAATATCTTCTGTTTATCAACAAGAACATCTGAGTGGGTTCACAACCCCTTTGAAGGACTTCTGTGATGACCTCTGAGAAGTATCTGGCTGTTTGATGAACCATAATGGGGAATTCTGGACAATGGTCTCCTCATGTTAGCAATTAGAAGGCACTGTGGAATTAGGATGGGCTGTACAGCTATTCCTTGCATCAGCAATACCTCCTGCTAGATACTTCTTTGACGAATACTTAATATGTTTAAAGCTTCAGTTTTAAACAGTGATTCAAGATTTTCACAGCTCCTCTGGCATGCAGAGGTGGTGGTGGGGATAGGAAGAGACAGGTATTGTGCACATATTAATGATATTGCAGTCCCTCTCCCCCAGAATGTCAAATGCCCAAACTCCAAATAATCTCTCCTAGGACATTCAAACAGAGCCTACTGTTCAGCAATTGGTGAATTAAAAATGAAATTACTGCCCAAGAAAACCTTGTGGGAGAAGTCCTTCATGACCTTGCATGACCACATCTTAAGATGTTGATTACATTTAGTTACAGTTTAAGGCAAAATGTAACTTGTTTAGTTATTGGTCTTTCTTAATTTATACTCATTTGGGCAAAATACACAAGGCTCAGATGTAAGGAAGGCTTGAGTATGTCTGTCTACAATGGAATACAATACAATGGCCTTGTATTGTAAACATTTAAAGGATACATTATTTGATCCACTTCACTTTTGTTTAGCTCCGATCCTCTTAAGAAACCTGTGGCATTCAACTGAGGGAACAGAATCGAGTTACCACTAGGGCATCTTTTCTTCTTTAAGCAGTGGCAGTCAGCTTCTTTGTATGCGTTATGCAGATTCTGAAGCTGCTCTTTTAGTGATGTAGTTATAACATAATTTGGTGAAACAATGTGCATGCATGATCTACCCCACTATTTGGGCAATCTAGAAGAACAGATGGTCATAAGTCATTTCTGCTTCTCACTTTTATCTACAAAAAGCCTAAAAAGTTAGAATTTGGGAAGACAAAGCCATATGGTCAAGAATCTTAAGACTGATGTATTTCATCTGTTACCTGGCGAGGACTGTCTAATACAAAGTTAAGCAACTACACCAAAAGTGGCTGTAAGACCACCTCTGTTTAGAGAAAAAAAGTTTGTTTTTAAATGTGAACTGATGCAGGCCTTGTCCTCCCACAACTTATTTAAAAAGATAAATTGCTACACCTGGAGGTTTCCAAGAGTGACAACTCACACACACCCCTTTCCCTTTTGGCTAGAAAAAAGCTGGTCTGGGAAACCTGGGAGGATTGAGGGCAACAAAAACAGTGGGAGAGAGCCTGCATGTGTCTCCAAGGCCACCTTTTATGCCACTCCTGGTGTAGAACATCAGCTGTAAAAAGGGAAGAAAAGGTTCATTGGAAAGATCAAATTACTCTTCATGTCAGACATAATGAAAAAATTAGGCATCTACTGAGTCATTTATTAGGTTTGATAATGAAGGGAGTTCTGAAAAAATGAACTGATCTTATTTTCCTGGAAAAATGAGTACACCTTCACATTCCTGAATCATATACTCATATTCTAACCATTTTCTCGAAGGCAAGCATGTCTTCTTATCAATAGATGTTCAGGTTCTTTATATACTACAGCTGATTCTTACCTTTAAGACCAAATTACGCAGGACACCAGTAGCAGTTCTGCGTATTTGAAATATGGACATGTTCAGTTTAAATTTTGATATCCATGAATAACATGGATTCTATTTTATGCAACCAATTTTTAATTCTTCTTAAGTACTTATTGCATTCTATGAGCCATATACTCATATGCCCTATAGATAGGTGTTCATCTACATCTGAGATACAACAGATAAGGGCTGATGACAGCCTAAATCAGAAGACTGTTGCAGTTCTTAATTGTTGCCAATTTATGCAAATCAGATGCCAATCTTCCTTATCCATGCAAATAGCCTAAAGATCTATTAGGAGACCTTGATCTATCTTCACCTCATATCCATCATACAGCAGCTTGGTAATTCAAAATATGCTATTGTGGAAGAGAAAATAAAAAAATCAGTTTACAGGGCAAGGAAAGCACAAAGGTCCTTCATAAATTATGTCCCTGATCCAAACAGCCACACACTGAGCTTCTCTGCTGGCATCTTAACTTTACAATATATTGTTAGCTTTTCAAGTTCAGAATCTGGATGACAGAGCTACAACATTCCAACTTTGTTTAAAATAGGGGAAGCATGGGATGAATACAATGAACAAAGCCTCCTTGTGAGAGCCAGTGTGGTGTGGTGGTTTGAGCGTTGGATTATGACTCTGGAGATCAGGATTCAATTCTCCAAGGCATAAAAACCTACTGGGTGTCCTTGGGCAAATAACACTCTCTCAGCTTCAGAGGATGACAATGCCAAATCACCTCTGAAGAAATTTGCCAAGAAAACCCTATTATAGGTTCCCCTTAGGGTAGTCATAAGTAAAAAAGGACTTGAAGGAACATAACAAATAACAATCTTTCTTATGCAACCTCCTCTTTGATTTCATGAAAGTGCTTAGAAGTGGTACAACAGCCACACATTCTTTAGTGACTTCTGTTACTAAAGCAGTGACTTCTGGCACAACCAAGTTTAAAGGAATGGAGGAATTCTTGTATTCTATTCCACTCTGGCTGCACCTGCCTTTTCCTTTCAACTTCCAAAATGGTATGGCCAGAAGCAGTAAGAAAGTAATGAGAATTCCTTCCAACAGAGAAGAGGACAGGAACCCCTGCTTCTTACTTTCTGAGGCTACAGGACTGAATCCTCCATTTGGCCGTGCTAGCTAGAGCTGATGGGACCTGCAGTCCAACAGCACCTAGAAAGCCATTATTACCCAGTTGTTCTATAGGAACCACTACTGTTGAGGTGGTGGTGAAAGAAGGCTGTGAGTGGAACTCCTTGGCAGAGTGAATCCACAATAGCAGCAAAGTACAGAAAACTGCATCAACAGTTTTTCTGCTTAAAATTACCTCATCCAAGTTGCTTCTATCCTGCTTACTGCAGATGCAGAGTCTGGAAAAGTTATGGTTGTAGACTTCATCTCCCAGAACACTCCAGACAACTTGTCATTTCAGGTGGGTGTACAGGTCTGGGAGTTGTAGTCCAAAATAGTAATTTTTCAAAGTTCTGTCCAGATGATGATTTCAGCTTGTAAAATTGTGTAGGATTTTGTGGCTCAGTATAAGCTTCAGTGCACAGTTCCCCTTTCAAACATCCCCCTGCAATGAATGCATAACAGGAGAGGGCAGGATCAGCAAATGCAGTCCCATTCTCCTATTCTATTTTGTGTAGCTCTGACCACATCTGAATAGGACTCCTACAGACTATAATTCAAATGCAGTTTTTACACCAATGTGTAAAAGTAGATCCTCTATTGAACACCCTGCACATTTTAGCAAAAAAAGTATTTGACTGTTAAAAAAAAAAAGGCAGGGAGCAACATTCTCTTTGTTAACATAATTGTTTATTTTTGTTCCAAGTTATGTGCCTTTGTTGAGTCAGTTGAGGCCCTGATGCTGATTTGGAAACAGACCACTTGGCTTCTCTTATTTTCTCTCGTTTTTACAGAGACACAGAGAAGAAGAGCATGTTTACACATGCCTTTAACATGTGCACCTTACACAAAGTTGGTAAAACAAATTATTCATAAAGACAGGCTAAGGGCTGCTGATGGCTTCAAATATATATCAATATATATAAAAAAACTTCTTTGAACCTTTTTTGTTTCCCTTTTCTTTTTGTAACAAAAATACCAAGTATTTCACACTGGATATGATTCTGCTTCTTTCCTCCGCTCTTCTGCATAAAACAACAGTCAATAAAAAGGCTTTGTGTTCTTAAAACACATTAAAATGGTCTGCCACCACCTGCTTTCTTATCTCACATCTATCTCTGAGCTGGTAATGCTGCAATATGGACTGGGTGAGGGGATAGAAGATGTTTCCTGATGGATGAAAAGCTAATTATGGCTTCTTGCTACGTACAGTGTCTGCTGCAATGATGTGCTTTGCATTTTCATAGATATGCTAAGACAAGAAGCAGGGTACATTCTACGCTGGCGCCAAATGGAGAATGATGGAAAATGTTGGGTCACAGGCATGTGGAAGATTTTTAGGCTCTGTATCTAATTATACAGATGTTTTGGTAAGATCTTTTTTTAATGAAAGCCCCCCCCCCCCCAAAAAAAAAAGATATTTTGGCTTATGGAAAAAAAAATCCTCAAATCTTAGCTGAAATCTTGGATTCTGAATTTGTGTTAGCACACCTCATTACAAGCATAATAGTGAACAATGATTTTGTTGTTTGGTTTAAAAAAAAAAAACAAATACAAGAAAAAGGGAGGAAGACTGTGATTCTTAAGGAGAGTGCCTTTCTTTTTTCATGAGTAAATGACACTGGATGGCACGGATTCGATTCTTTGCTGGTGCAAATTCAGGTTGGAGTTTCAGTGTTGATTCATACCATCTCATGGCCTTCTCGAACTCCTCCTGTAGAGATCAGAGATGAATAACACTCAAGAGGACAAAGTAACATAGATCTTAGCACAATATACATTGAATGGGTACTATGCTACTAAGCTAGTGTTGAACGGATTGACATTTCTCCATATTACTGAAAGCTTGAGATATTAGTGGGCCCAGCTTAGAGATGGTAAGGCCTGGGGAAAAAATGGAAAAAATTGGTAAACACCCCCCTCCCCAGTTTTTTTCTGAAGACTTTTTTGTTTTTTTCCGAAAAATTGAAAAAAAGGAAGAAAACTGATTATGGAATGTTTTATTTTAGCATGACAAATAAAATCTTTAAGACAAGGTGTTCGTATATTCTCCAAATTATTTCTAAAAACTACGTACAGTATCAGATTATTCTAATTTCTGTGCACTGAATGAGGACAAGCAAGTCCTAGGTTACACACTGAACTCTCCAATACAAGAGCAAGATGCATTTCTTCCTTTAGGGGGCACTGAAAGAATCTGGTCTATGTTTGGAAACACTTGCACTAAATCAAGAAATAAAGTGACATGTGTGAAGGGTAGAGAAACTTCTTTTAATCCGGATACACCTTTGGTTTTTAGAAGTCCATGATAACTGTAATGATGACAAACATAACAAAGCAGCAGCAGAGACTGAAACTGATACTGATAACCAGGACTACATCCACACTGCAGAAATAATGCAGTTTGACACCACTTTAACTGCCATGGCTCAGTGCTATAAAATTCTGGGATATGTAGTTTTATGAGACATTTAGCCTTCTCTGTCAAAGTTCTGGTGCCACAACAAACTACAATTCCCAGGATTTTCTAGCATTGAGCCATGACAGTTAAAGTGGTGTCAAACTGGAATATTTCTGTAGTGCAGATGCAGCCCAGAGCTCAGAAAATGAATCTGATTAAGGGCTGTACAGATCGGTATAAAGAGCCGGCCTCTGGGCAGAGTGGGGGCATGGTGACCGCATGCTGGCCACCCCAACTCTGCCCCCATGCTGGTTTCACGCTGTGCGCCTCATCGCATGGTGGGAGGAGTCAGGGTGCTCCCTTGGCACAGCGTCTACAGATGGAGTGCCAAAGGAGCGCAGAAAAGCCACCGCAGTGGCAACAAGGGCATTTCCAGGGGTGCCGCAGAGCTGCCTATTAGTGGTGGTCTGTCGAGCCCCTAAATTTCATGTCTATTAATTGAATCTTAGTCCCTCCTCCCTTTCACACACTCCCCCTCCCCCCAATTCTTTTTAAGGGAATGGGTGCTTTATGTCTATTTGATACTGTGGAGAGGAAATATTTTTTTTGTTTGTTACTAATGTTGATTATTCTGTGTTTTTTAAAGGGGTTTTTTTCTCCTGCTCTACATAAACTAGCAAAACCAAAGTTTAGGAAACTATTACTTATTTGTTACAAATAAAATTAAAAATAAAAGTATGTTCTATTTGTAATAGTTGTTGGAATACACTGTATTTTAATATACCAACTGTGATAATTGTATGCCAAATCAATTGTACATAGACATATTTTATGTTCCTAAAGTAACAGAGTAACCTTCAATCTGTAAAAAAGTGTTAATGTTGCATTTTTTTCAATTTTCCTGAAAATTTCAAAAAAAATTTCTGGAAGAAAAAAACCATTTTTTCTCCCGTGGCTTCAAAATTTCTGGAAATTTTACATCTCTAGCCCAGCCTATTAATGAAAATAAGAAACGGAACTCAGTTCATTTATATCACAAAATCAAAATTTTTTTTCAGAAGGAAATTTGGATTTGCATTGCATTGCATTGCATTGCATTGCATGGAAACAACTATGGGTCAGGTGAACAGTTTCAAGCTTACATCTTATGCACCAGTTTAGTGTATAGTGTATAGTATAGTATAGTGAAGCTTTGAGTCCACAGTATTTGTTGTAACATGTTTTTACTAATACTGTATGTTCAGTTTGGCTATAACTGAACTATAGTTGAGTGCTATGTGAGTGAGCCTTCTTGAACTCAAATGCCCCTTCTCATCCCTCTCATAGAACAAACCAGACTCTGGCTTAAAACACAGCAAAACAAAACCCTGTTCCCTTTTACATTCAAACTGGGAGCTGTGATTACACTATTTGTGGGAAGTTAGGACTGCTTGGTACTGCAGTTGGCCCAACTAGATGTATACAAAGGTAGTCTGGAAGAGTGCCATACTTCCTCAGGAGCTTTTAAAGCCACAGAGGCTGCTAAGGATGGGGAGCAGAGGAGAGGAAAGAAGCAAGGAGGAAAGCTCCCTTATTCTGGGCCAGAGCTTGGACGTAACAAATTACAAGCTACATAGACCCCAGTAACTAGTTATTTTGGGGAGAGGGGTATCAAGGGTGTAACAAAGTCACATTTCAGAAGTAATGTAATGAGTAAGAGTGACGTCACTTTACTGGTGTCACAAATAACAATTTCTAGTGACTTTAAAAAGGCACTTTAAGAGACAATTTTCAGGTTTTATACCATTTTCACATCAATCCTAAGAGAAGCAGCCAAAAAAACCAAAAAAAAAAAAAAAACACCACACAACTGTTACTGTTTCTAGCCCTGCAATCAGCAATAGCTATGGGTTACTATCAAACACTGTAATGAGGAAGTGGAACAAATAATTTTCAAATATTTTTTAATAGTAACCTTCCAAGCTCATTTATGGGCTAAGGAAACCCATTGGCAAGCATCTACCTCCACCTCCAGATGAAGGCAATTTAAGGAAAGAATAAATCCCCCCTCCCCCCGCCAGGCCTGGGGGAAAAAATGGACCATTGTAAGACTGCCCTAAGAACTTCTAGATGTGAGAAGGCACTCTAGTGTAGTCCACAAGGTTAAAAGGCTTGAGTGACTCGAACGTCACTAAAAAACACAAAAGCAACTGTAAAGCATTTCTTATCCTTGTGACAAGCCAAGTTTCCTATTTCCTTAAGTGAAATGGCCATATGCTGCATTTCCTCAATGGAAAAGGCTTGGGCTCTGAGGATATTAAAGTAAGAACTTAAATCCCACACTGTGTTTTATTGAAACACTCTAGATCAGAAATCACATAATGATCTTTGCCTTGTTTCAACAAACCATAGCTTTAACTAACCACGATTTGTCCTGATTACATATAATGGCCAATAGAAATTACTTTAACCCTGAAAGCAGATGCTTCCAATAGTCTTTCTTTTCACTTAATGTTTTATTAAACATATAACATTTATGACAGTTATAACATACATAAATAAACATCAACTTACATAACATATTTGCACAATTAGACAACATGATATTTAAACTATTAGATCTAATCTAAAAAAACCAAAACAAAAACATGGAATTGACTTTCTCTTCCCAACCAACTGGTTAACTGCTAACACATTCCTTTCTTTCTTCAATATTTATAATATTTTATCTATTTACTTTTTAGGTTTCCATAATGTAATGTATTTATTTTAATCTATAAATCTTTTTTGTTTTTCCAGTATGTTTAATTATTAGGTATAGGGTTACAGAATCTCCCCATCTTAGTTTCCAATACCTTATTATTTCAGTCCAATCCTCTTCTAAATTAGAGAATCTGTCATCTTTAAGCATCATTGTTAGTTTATCCAAACTCAACATATTATATAATTTATATTACCAATCTTCCACAGTAGGGATATTTTGATTTTTCCCGTTTCTAGCATATATAATGTGAACTGATGTTATCATATATAATAGGAGGGTTTTGTTTTTTTATCTAGCATATGTAGCATGCTCAGTAAATACGTTTCAGGGTGTAATGTAAACTTAATCTTTAAAATTTTTGAGATTGTATTATGAACTGAAGACCAATATTTTTTTGGCATGGAGGCATTTCCATCATAAATGATAGAAAGTGCCTAGTGTCTCCCAATAGTCTTTTCATAATCACACTGAAGAAGGAGAGAGGAAGGGAAGCACTTAAGCCTGAGACTCACCTCCCTTTGTCTATGTAATACAGCAGTGGGACTCATGTGGCCCTCTAGACGCCATTGAAGTGAAAGTCCCATCAGCCCTAGCTAACAAAGCCAGTAATGAAGACCTTTGAATAGTGCAGTATAACAACATCTGGAGGCCACATGATTTCCTCACATCTGATGCATGGCTAAAACGTGGTTAAATATTCTGTCTCAACTGGATTATTGTTAAGGGCATAAAGAAAGACATATGGAGCTCAGTTCATGTGTTACCTTGCATTATAGCAGCACTGAAAAGGGAATTGCATACATGCTGCTTCAACATGAGAAACAACTCATGACATACACATTGGCTTATTTCAACTAGGTTAGCCTGACACATGAGGTCACCATACAAATTGAATCCCATATGGATCAGAGCATGGTGTGTTGAGTCCAGGGGCCATGGAGGATCACACTACCCCTGTTGCATCCTTACCTCAAAACATTGTTCTTGTTATTCTTATTTATAGAGAAACCTGTGACTTTTAAAATCTAAATATTGCCCTCTAGGAAGTATGGAAATTGTTTCCTGGATTGTTTTAGGTTCAAGAGAGACCTTTTTCAAAATAGGAAGTAAACTGGAAAACCCTGAAAGGGGGTCCCACAGGCCAAAAATGCTCTCCAAACTTCCTAGAGGATGGGGAGGGGATTTGAGTATTTTCCCTGCTAAGAAATATATATATTTTTAAAGAGGCAGGTGTGTCACCCATGGGAGCTCACAGCTCACACTTTCCTTATCCTAACATATTTGCTTTAAGTCACAGGCTTGTAGTTCAGGATTTTAACTGGCAGAAAAGCAAAATAAATTTGGTGGTCCTGGGAGAACCTAGAAGTTCCTAGAGAAAACACTTCTCTAGGCATTTGTAGGTCCTCCTGCATGATTCTATGATCAAGCTCTGACAGATGTTGACCATGGAGTTGCACTAGAGGACCTGGAGATTCCTACAGAGGCGTTCTCTCAGGTAAAAAGAACAGGTTTTTTTTTAAATTTACAGTTTTTCTACATTCATGGGGGGTCCTTCACCCCTTACCCTAATGAATGTGGAGAGACCTCTGTACTTCTATCCAGAACTTCCTTCTGAAAATGGAAAAAATACATTCACATCTGTGGACTAGTGTGGTTTTTAAAAACATTCTATGAAGGCTGACAGTTTTCAAACAAACACAGGAGAATTGTCAGAATTGGTTCATAAGGATACAGCAATACATTTTGATAGGAAATGAGTCATGTAGAGCTATGCAAGATAGGATGTACCAGGTTAGCATCTTGTTAGAAACATATAAACCAAGAGAGTAAAGAAAATTACATCACCCACTGAAGAGTTGCAGGGTTGCAATCAAGACTGTATGTCTTCCTTTACTGCTCCCTAATGTTCTTCTTTTACCAAAAGAAACACTTCTAACCTGCTAGCACTGCCATGTCAAGATGTTCTTCCTGCCCAATGTGCTAATTTGCAAGGTTAGTGCACTTCCTAATTATCCAAAAGCTTTTATCAAGTATGAGATTGGCAGAAGGCCATGACAGGTCACTGGCTATGCCCCCCTTCCCCATAATTTCTCTAACTTCCTGCCTACCTTAAATTAAGAATATCCCTTTTTATTAGATAATGCAGAAAAGGAAAATCTCTTGATTAGTATTTACAGGGATATGTGGGGGCGGGGCGGGGGGAATCACCATCAAATTCCTAAGATAACTTCTAAATAACCAGAATTGGACATTAAGTACCATGCATGTCATAATGGTTTGAGCGTTGGACTACGACTCGAAAGACCAGGGTTCAATTCCCACTCAGCCACAAATCCCACTAGGTGACGTTGGACAAGTCACATGCTCTCAGCCTCAGTGGAAGACAATGGTAAACCTTCTCTGAACAAATTTTGTCAAGAAATGATAGGTTCGTCTTAGGGTTGCCATAAGTCGGAAATGACTTGAAGGCACACAACACACACACAAACACATACACACACCATTAAGTACCAATCAACGTATTTGCATAGATAATGATATTTCTATTTGAACAGTTGTTCCCATAGGTGCTCTTGGTCTGTTTTGGTTAGAAAAATATTTTTGGGTGAATGAGATGGGGATGGAAAGGGAGGTAGTCCATCAACAGGGGCTGAAGCATTTCCCTCCCCAAGTTCCTAGATGTTGCCCAAACCTGTTATTATGACATGCAAGTGACATGTAAACCACCCCATCAGATGAATCTCATAGGTGGATGCTTTTGCATTTACTTGCATCTGTGTGGGTGTTAATATGCAACACAAGACTAGCTTTTCATTATTGAGAGACTGAATGATTTTGCAGCGAGCTTGTAACAATGTAAATGAGAGAAGCCTGTCATGGATCTGATGTGTGCAGAAGTCAGTGGTCATCAGGTCTGAGTAAGGTGCAACTAGATATGTTATGCTGGAAATTGGAGCAAAGTGTTGTAACAGGTACAGGAGCACAACACTGGATGTTCTGTGGTCCGAGGAACTTGTGTGGCCTACAGTGCCCTATTTAATGGCAGTGTGGTGTCAGGCTAAGGCTAAAAACCCTACATACTTAATTATAGGGAGGACGACATGGATGAAATGAGTACTGATTGAACCTTTCCTCTTGAAATAAAACTCCTAAGGGAGAATGGGGGTTCAACATACATACAGAAGGAGTGTGTTCCCTCTTAAGAGTAAGAGTAGACCACCAGTGTCCCCACTTTCAAGGAAGAGGCAGGGACCTGGATCAGACTGGGGAGCTGGAGGCACCTACATTGCCTTTTGAAAATTAGCTGGACAATATAAACTATAAGAACTGCAAAATCAAAAGAAGAACCCATCACCCCACTTCTGCATGCTATCTCCATGCAGAAAGCTATGAATTTTGCCCCTGCTCCTAAACTCCCAATACCCATAACACTGGAACTTCAGGATTTTATATAAAGAAGTGAAACAGAATCTAATGATTATTCACTCACCATTGCTACATAGACATTCGCCAATGTGAAATGATTGACAACAAAATGTGGGGCGATTTCTACTGCCATTGTAGCCACAATGATGGCATCATTCCAAAGCTTTGCATTGTGGAAGATGTTTGCTAGGCTTATGAGTGGCACATCCTGAAAGGGAAGAAAAATGGAACAAATCCATTGAGCAAAATATGTTGCCTTTTAAATAAGGTCATTGAAAATGATGACCACTGAAAGAAATTACTCCACACATTAGGGCCAACATCAATTTTTTTCTTTCTGCATTGCCAATAAACAGATTTTTATACAGAATGACAAAAAAGAAATGCCAATTGTTCCAATGCAGACTTATTATTGTGGAAAATCTATTGTCTCACTTAGTTGACAATGGGTCAAAGGAAGAACATCTGCAGTAATATGAACTGTCTAAAATCCATCTAGATGAAATTACACATACTCCAAAACGGCAACACCCATTTTGTTTTTACTGCAGGAAAAAATTGATGGGTGCATGTCTTTAAAAGCTCACTTCATCTCTACATTAATATAAAGGTTTGCACTTGCTTTGTCTTCTAGAACAGGTGAAGGATAAAGAGTACAGTAAGTCAACACAATTCAAACCCTCAGTGCATTTCTTCATGGGAGGAGCTTGGAAAGGTTCTTTTTTGCTGTTACAGTGGCCTTGCTGGAACAGGATTCTAATATCCTTTAGAAGCTGCTCGCAGGGAAGGGGAGAGCCAATGTCCCCTTTCTACACTGCTCCTCAGAAAGCCCTCTGGGGCAGCTTTTCATTTGGCACAACTGAGCGCAGCAATTAGTGAGCCACCTACAAGTACTGTGACTGCAGTGTCTTTCACATAGTTTACAAACATTATAAAGGTATAAACAGCCTTCCTCAAGATGTTCTGTATTATGACTCCTGCCACCCCAAACCTCCATGGCTAATGGTTATGTTGGCTGGAGATGGTGGGAATTATAGTCCATTGTGTCAGGTTGGAGAAGGCTACTGTAGAAAATAGTTTCAGGACAGTTGCCACACTTTGGTTGTGACTCAATGAATGTACACAGAGATATAAACTGACAGCTGGAAATCACAAACAGGCACAGTGCACCAAGGCAGACAGTGTTACCCACACACCTTCATGTGATAGGGAGTATGATGTAAGGCTTGCCGGAGGCAGTCAATTGCTTTCTTCCCTTGACCTTTTACCCTCCAATACAGGGCTGCCATGCTGGAGAGGACCCAAGAGGTTTGATTCTGGTATGACATAAAAAGCAAGAAAGGGGAGAAACATTACTGTTTATCACTTGCCATTTGTTTGAAGCCCTTATTATTTTTATCCTCCAAAATAAAGGAAATTAAAACCTGGTTTATCTGAATATGGTAACATTTTGTTTCTACAAGGAATAGTCTATGAGAGGTTGTATGCAGATGGTGATTACAGTTACAATAGTTATGTATTTTTCTTATAAGATTGGAACACTGCCTATCCTTTAGTGTGTAGGTATGCTGCCACTCTGTGGTTATTTACAGCATTCTCTCTATTATCTGTTATAAGATTTCCCCAATGTGGTATCCTGAAGGGGAAGAGTGGTCAGAGAAAGAGGGAACAAGTGAGATGAACACTACCATGAATAGATAAGGTATTTAGATGACGTACACTTTTAAGAAGATCAAGAAGGGTTTTGGTCTCTCTGAAACACTGCATGGTTTGCTGAGAGGGTGTAGTTTGAGACTCCAGCATGCCACCAAAGAGAAAGATAAATACCTGTAGCATTAAAAGTGTAGGACACATATGCAGCAGGTGAGAGGCCCTTCCTTCATATTCCAACTGCTATTGCTTTGGCCTGTCAGGAAAAGAAGAGCCCCTCTCTCCTATTCGGTTTGTTCCATGCTATGCATCTTATCTTATTGTAACATCTTATCATCTTATTTTATCTATCTATCTATCTATCTATCTATCTATCTATCTATCTATCTATCTATCTATCTAATCTATCTATCTATCTATCTAATCTATCTATCTATCTATCTATCTATCTCCTCTCACCCTGCCAGGGCCCTGTAGTCAATGCACAACAAATAAATAAAAATTTTAAACAGAAAATGGAAATTGAAACAGTACTTAAGAACAGACTAATATAAAACAAAACAGCCAGACTTCTTTCTTTCAGTTAGTCTCAAAGATACTACAAGATCTCTACATACAGTCAAAAACACATACATTTAGAACAGCCAAAGCAGCCACCCTTGGTTTAAAGACTGAAGGCCATGCAAAACAATACAGTCTTAGCTGTCCTTTAGAAACTCAAGAGGGATGCAGCCAGCTTGACTTTTCTTTGGAAGAGGTTCCACAGTCAGGGTGCTGCTACACCTTGTTATGTGTATGCAACAATCCAGCCTTGTATCAAGTTTTTAGTATCTCAAAATTTCAGGTAGGGAGAGAAGGCAATCTTTCAGATATAGTGATCCCAAACCATTCAGGACTTTTTAGGTCAAAAATAACACTCTGAATTGAGTTTGGAAGTAACCTAGAAGCCAGTGGGGTTTTTGCAAAACTGGTGATATATAGTTTCTAAAGACCTGACAATGGTCTGCCTGCTCATTTTGCACTAGCTGTAATTTCCAAATACTTTTCAGTGCAGGATTACAGCATTCTAATTAAGATGTAATTAAAGCATGAACCTGTGTGGCCAGACATACTTCTCTAGGGAAGGGTACACTAACCAAAGCTGGGCAAAGGCGATCCAGGTTAAGTAGCCACCTGGACAACTAGGAGCAGTGCTGAGTCCAAGAGCACCCCAAGCTACAAAGCAGTCTCAGAGGGAGTGCAACTCCATCAAAACAGGTTGTAGTCCCAACCTAATATCAGTTTTTCTACTGAGCAACAGAACTTCTGTTGTGTCTGGATTGAGCCTCAGTTTATTCACTCACATCTAGTCTTTTAATACATCGGACCACATTTCTGAACATTCCTACTTACTCTTGCTGCTTTACAATGCATGATGAAGTTATATTCCTAAAATACCAATGAATTATAAACATTTTAAATATGTTACCAACTCCCCTCTCATACCAAAAAGGGCTTTACGTATTGGCCAAGATCCTGTTGGCCAGCACAACTACACCAGTGTAAGTGGCAGTAGTACAGCAGTAGTGGGAGTAGCAAAAAGTGTGCAATGGAGGCAAGAAGCAAGGCAGAGAAACACTTCTCTGTTACTGTCCGAAGAGAAAGCTGCTGGCTCCAAGCAGCCATTTTTCTCCTGTTTTCTGGGTAAGTCCTTGAAGCTAAAGATGTTTTGGGAAAAGTGATTTAGAAAATCACAGGGGATTAGCTTTCTCTCTTGCTGGGTATAGAAAAGGTCTTCTCCAACTTTCTTTGTTGCTGTTGTGCAACCCTGACTTTATAATATCTGACTTTATGAAGTAAGCAGCACTATGTATTATGGCTATGGTAGGGTCAAGTATCTCTATGTTTTTGTTGCATGATAAATGGCTCATAGGGGTGAAACAGAAGGGCAAAATAAGCAGGTTTCAGGCCGGCTTCAAGGTAGGGTATTTAGATGACGCACACTTTGAAGCAGGCTAGAAAGCACGCTCTCGCCGTCTTATGGGAAGAAAAGCCACTTCAAAAAGAAGCTGTTTTTCCCCTCGTTTCTTCCTGGAAAGTGTGCACCTTCGCATGTATGTGTAAATGCATCAACGCCAGTGCCGCTCTAAAGGGGCACTCTTTCCAAACCCTAACCCTAATTGTGCACATAAACACCCCGTCGCAGGAGTGCATTTAAAACGAACAGAGCTGCTGTACACAAGTGATGGAGGTTGCAATGCCCAAAAGAGAAACCATGGAACTTCATAGAGATGAGTACAACATACACAAAACAGACAGTCAAAGAGGAGGCACAGAGTGAAGGGAGGGGGGGTGAAAGGAGGCATGATTGTACCCTGCTGGTATCTGTATAGGCACACCTCTGCTCTGATGCCCTGTCCTGGTGAAGCGCTGCATATGCAAATGTGTGCAGGTTCACAGGGATGGCCATGTAATGGGATGGCAATCACCGGCAATCCACTCCTGCAAAGGTGCACAGGAATGGTGGTGGGAACAGGGGGAAAAAAGTACCCAGCAGCACAGCTTGAAGTCATGCTATGTGGTCATGACATGCACACTCCAGCCACTGTGGCAGTGCGGTTGATGTCAGATTGCTTTTATTCTGTTTCATATATATGTGTTGATTATACTAGATTGCATATAGTGAAAAGATGTCTCATTCAAAACCAATGGGGTCACACAACAACAACTGTTAAGGCAACACTACAATTCACAGAGATAGTGTTCATTTAGCTAAAATTCCTAGATTGTGTACACTAACCTTTTCTAGAACTTTGGCTATTCGAGTTCCAACTTGTTCTAAAGACTGTGGTGGATAATGGTCTTTTCCCAGATTCTGTAGTACCTGGAAAAAGAAAACATTCCCGATGAAGAGATAGACAAATTACTAAGATTTTAATTTTAATTTTTTCTCTGCCTCTTTGAAGATATAGTCTCTTGCCTTCTGACAGGATGAGTTCATATATTTATGGTTGAGCTTTCTTGTGTACTATGAATGTAGCTACATGATAATCAAATACAGAAAGAAATCGGCAGTTATGACATACTCAATGCAATTGTCATATGGTGAAAATCTATCAGTCTAGATCCAAATCCGGGAGGTATACATTTGTCTAAACATGCCAGCATTCAATTGTTAGTACAACAAGATTGCAGCCCTTATGACTATATAGAAAAGTGTACAAAGTCATGGACAGATCCTTTTCAGAAGCCTTGAGGTAGCAGATTTGATATTGCAGAGGTCAGACACCAGTCCTTTGACATGTTAGCACAGGGAAAACTGAGTCCATATGCAGAAGACAGACAGTCAGGAAATAAATGACACTGGAGAGTCTGGAAGTAGTTGAAGAGAAAAAACTTCTGCAGAACAGAAGGTTCTTCTGAAGAGGTTTTTAAATTTTAGTTGCAGCAAATATTTACAAGCACGATACAGTAATATTTACACCATCCAACATAATGCTCTGCCACCAACCGACATCCACCTAACCACAATGCATTGGAACATTCTTCCTTATATACACAAACTCTGGCTAGGATCCTGACCCAACCTCCTGCCAGTGTTTTATCATTTTCCTGTCACATGTCTACAGTGACTATGCAGTTTTGAACTGTTAGCACACAACTTCCTGCTGAAGTTTCATCAGCTTCCTCTGAGTCAGCTTTTCACCTTTGTGCACACTCACCTTTGCACATACTGAACTCAGGGCACCTTTCACCTTTGTTCCACATTGCATGCATCTGGGACATTTTACAGTCTGAGGCAAATTCTCACTGACATGACAAAGATTGTATTCCTGTCCCTCCCAGCTGTACTTATGGATTTCTCTACCTTTCCCACCCAGTGCAGTCTTGTTCTTGCAGATAATTAATGATCTTGTAACTGAAACAAATAAGGGTAAGTGCAAATATATGTACAATGTATCAAGAAACCATCATAAAAACTGAGGCTAAATACCTCACTTAAGAAAGCCTTTGACAAAAAGCTTATTTCTACGAAGTCCTTTTATACCTTCCCAGCCTCCTCCCCCTTTCTTCATTTTCTTTATAGCTGCAAGGTTTTTAGCAGCATTGGCACTGGGAATATAATGGAGTACAGGAGAAACACAGATTTGCAGCAGCATGTCTGCAGTAAACAATGCAATGAAGCTTACGGTGGAGGAAAAGTGGGAGTCTGCTTTTGGATCCCATGCCTGGAGAAAGGCAAGATGTAAATAAAATAAAATAAATTAAAATAAAATAAAATAAACCACATGTTCCCTTTCTTCAAAAACAAGGCAAGGTAAGAGCGGTTTGGCAATGGAATCAATTGCCTAGAGAGGTATTGGGGTCTCCTTCTTGGGACATCTTCAAAAAGAGGCTGGGCAGCTACCTGCTGGGGATGCTCTACCTGGAGATTCCGCATTGAGCAGGGGGCTGGACTTCATGGCCCATGAGGCCTCTTCCAATGCTATGACTCTAGTCAATCCTTCTCTAGCCGATCCTCCTGTAGCTGTCTATGCCTGACTATAACAGGCAAAGTAAACAGCAATTCTGTCAAGAATCGCTTACTGAGCATGCATGAATTGCAAAAGGGGGAGAACAGATAAGCCTGCCTTATCAGCTCCCCTAGTATGTTTTTTTGGTACCAAAGTTTCTTTTAAAGATGTCATGTCCAGGAACACATCTACTTTATTACCTGAGATACACCTGTACTGATTATCACGGATTTGAATACAAATCTAGTTATGCTATCTTCCAAATGTCAAACAATATAGATGCAAAGAAAACAAGTTTTTCCCCACTGCTAACTGCCTACAAGATAACAACGGTAAAATAACCCAGATTAATTTCTACTAAATACCTTAAGTGATGAGCAGCATCACAGACAGATGTAGCAAAAGAAAGCCACTTTGCACTGTATTCTGGAAATGGTAGGAAGGCAGGGCAGTATTTAAGCCCACTAAGGGGGGAAGCAGACGGGCGGCCATGGGCCGCCCTGGGAAGCTGCGCCGTGGGGCCGAGGTATCCCCACGCCTCAGCCCCGCAGCGCAGCTTCGCCGCCCCTGGAATTGGCGCTTCTTCCACAAGTCGCCAAAGGTGCACCGCAAAAGGCTGCCGGCACACCTTCGCTGACTCTTCTGCTGCAGCATGTGCGAACGCTGCAGCGGGAGGTCCTCCTTGGAACGCCAGCCGTGCGGAGGGCCGGCTGCTCCAAGGACGACCTGGGGAAGGGGTTGGGGCGCCCACCGTGCGGCTGCCCCTCCCCTTCCCTGGCCCCCTAACGGCTCTTTAAGCCATCTGCTTCCCCCCTAAGTTATTGGTACACATCTGTTTTGAGAAGTCATGTGAACATTTTTACATGATTTTGGCAGAGAAGTGTGGAATTGGCTCTCAGAACTTCAGACTTCCATAAGCCAGGTGGTGGGACTGTTCAACTGAAGCTTGACTATGCCCCTTGGGAGTAGGTAAGCTGCCTACTGTTACAATGTATTGCTGTGAGCTAGGATACCACTGGCACTGAATAAATATTCCATTATCTTATTTTATGGATTTTTTGTGATATGACTTTGCATCATTTG
This sequence comes from Phrynosoma blainvillii, assembly GCA_026167975.1. NCBI lineage: Eukaryota > Metazoa > Chordata > Lepidosauria > Squamata > Phrynosomatidae > Phrynosoma > Phrynosoma blainvillii. The sequence goes on along the minus strand of JANUYF010000001.1, from coordinate 368,816,545 downwards.
CAGTGCTAAAGTACCAGAAGAACAAGAGCTCCTACACTGGCACAACCATACTGTTTAGTCCAGCAGGAAGCAATCTCTCAACAGCCACTTATACACACTGCTAAACTAAGTATGGCACCAAGTATTCACTGGTAATGAGTGCTTTCCAGAGAATCTGTATCTTTGTACTAATGGCCTGGATCTGATTCTGAGATATTTAGAACAGACCCCGAATTAATGGGAAAAATTAAGACATGGCTACTTACGTCCCACTGATTTCTAAGCATGACTAAGAGGGGCTGCAGACGGGTGGCACAGAGCTGCCCTGGGAAGTGGTGGATCGGGGCTGTGGCTACCCCATGCTGCGTCCCCGATCCTCCCTTTTGCCGCCCCGAAAAGAGTGGCAAAATGCCACTCCTTTCAGGGGCGGCAAAAGGGTGCCCTAAGAGCCGGCGCGTGGCTCTTCATTGCCCCTTCTGGTGCAGTGTGTCAGAATGCTGTGCTGGGAGGACATCAGGACGCTGTCGGCGTGGGGTTGGGGCAGCCAGTGTGCGGCTGCCCCGCCCATCTCTGCCTCCAGGCTGGCCCTTTGGGCCGGTCTGTAGAGGCCCTAAGTCTGGATCTAACCCAGCGTGTGATGATGAATTCAAATGATTGTTTACCTCTTTCAGCTGACTCTCTCCCAAGTAGTGAAGACTGGCTCTATTGGCAACACCCTGGAGGTGATCCAGGGTGTGCATGCTGGCAGGTAGATTGGCATTGCAGAGAGGCTCCATGGCTGGTTCTTGCAGCTGAGTGGCAAAATCTATGTGTTCTGTAATACTAGAAAGGAAGGGAAGAGAACACTGATAGCATAAAATCAAGTCTTGAAGGAAAGAAGATTCAGTGCAGCCACAGCTTATCTTCTAGCCACTATATGATTGCACCATGTCAGATAGTTTCTTTATTTAGTTATTTAACAAGTATCCTTAATTTTTTGCATAAGTTAGTTTTGAGCTATAACAACAAATAATCAACAATAATTAAATACAGATTTTTTAAAACAAGAAGCCACCATCAAAATGCTAAGAACTGGAACCATACAAAGTTAGTTGCATTTGGTCCTACTGAATTCAGCAGGATGAATTAATTTAAGACCCACTGAGTACAATGGAAACCAAGTGCATCTAATTTAGCCTTTGCAGACTGCCAGAAATAGTGCAAATTGAGTCCACTTTAAGGGTTAGGGTTAGTGCTAAGAAATCATGGGAATTGTTTTTTTTCCTGAGACATTGAGCGTTCTCTGTCAGAGAGCTCTGGTACCACAATAAAATACAGTTCCCATGATTCCCTAACCCTAACCCTTAAAGTGGACTCAATTTGCACTATTTCTAGCAGTCTGCAAAGGCCCTTAGACTGTAATCCTCCATAAAGAGTAAATGTCCTTGTACATGGTGGAACTTACTTCTGAGTAAGCATGTACAAGGATTATATTGATATTTACATCCTCTTCTACAGTACATAAAACTTAACAGAGCAACAACTTGACTGCTCACTGAAAACCCAGGCAAAAAGAATGGTCTTAGCTTAATGTTTGAAATTTACTGAATGAAGCAGCAAGGAAGCAGTGTTGGGAAGACCATTCCAAAATCACCAAGGCCTTTTCCTAAGGAGCATTCACCTCATGTTTGATAGTGAATTAACCCCGAGAATAGGATCTGATGACTGGCCTTGCAGTCCTTCAGGGTGGTGCTACTTGAAGACTTTCCATTTAGCAAGGGCTTTCCATTTAGCATGAATAAGTACAAGACCCATTTTGATGGAACAAGTAAGGCTACAATATTATTGATTACAGCTGAACAGGCTTGGTCCACAGCATGGGTCTGGAAGCATGCTTTGACTGACCTACTTACCAGATTATGGCAAGCCATTCATCCAGTCCACCTGCTGGGCTGCACTGGAATGACAGATGCAGGAATCCTGTGGTTTCCCTTCCATTTGGGAGGGAGGCAGAGTGATAGAATCCTAAGGTGGATATGACCTGTAATCCCAAATTCCCTTAAGGGGACCCACCATACTGGGTATGATGGGTGGATGAGCCCTGTCTAGCCCCAAGCTGGATTTGGCCCCATGCCAAAACTACCCAGAGTTGTGAATATAAATAATATATACTAGGAGCGAAACACTTGTCTATTCAAATCTCCAACACTAAGAGATGATGATGAAAGCTGACTGCTGGCATGGTGAGGTTAGGAATGGATCTGAGCAAAGCCTTCACTTAGTCACGAGCCTTGCCTCTTGCAGCCAATCAGGCTGCTTCTAATTGGCTGGCCTTCCCATTCCACAGCAGAACCTAGGAAGACTATGTGGACTTCTAGAAAAGCGAAATAACACTGGCACTTGGAACATAGCATCCATCCCCACTTTGCCCATAGCTGCATTTTGCAAATTAGCATTCCTGATGAGTCAAGAAATGAACAGGTTGTGATTGTTACAATGGCACACCTTTAGCACTATGTATTTGCATAAAATAAATACTCATGTACATGCATATGAGAAACATAAGCCAGTTGGGATTTTCAGATGCATATACTGTACATGGATGTCTAAAATGCACATAACTGATACAGTGGGCCCTTGGTATCAGCTGGGGTTTGGTTCCAACCTCCTCTGCCTCCAGTAGATATCAAAGTCTGTGGATGTTCACATCCCATTATATCCAATGACATAGTAAAACAGTGTACATTATTTTTTTAAAATGGCAAAATCATGGTTTGCATTTTGCTTGGTTTTTTGGGGGGAGGGAGGAGAGGAATATTTTCAAGTTATGAATGGTGGAATTTGTGGATGCAGTACAAGTGGATATGGAGAGCCAACTGTATTTTATTTCAGGGTATTTGTGTGCAGGACTGAAGTCCTGATTCACCAGGCACTGCTCTTTACACTTGCACTTGATTCTTGCACTGGATACAGAGGGCAAAGTTTGTCCTTTTGCTGTACAGAGACAGGGGTCTGTTACCTGCATTATCACCTCAGCCTCAGAGGGGGAGAGGCAGGCCAAATCCACTGGGCCTAGCCTAAATTAAGAAGGAGAGCCCTCCCTCCAGTCCATCTGCCATGGTCCAGGACTCAGAGGGAGAGAAGAATTGCTGGTCCTGATCCCCTTCTCCACTGCCATTCTCTTCTTTTGTGTCATGTCTTTTTAGATTGTAAGCCTGAGGGCAGGGAAATGTCTAATTAACCATTTGTGAGTTGCTCTGAGAGCCTTTGTGGCTGAAGAGTGGGGTATAAATACTCCAAATAAATAATAAATAAAAATAAGAAAACAAGCTCAGCTATTCCTAGTTCTATAAAACCAGAAATCTGAAAGGTGCCCAGAAATTTATGCATCCCAGTCAATTAGTCCAGGCCAGTAATTTAGCTGCCATAGTCTCAATTTTCATTTTTGTTTTGTTTCCCCAAGTATTCCATAAATATATCCCCACATCGAATATATGACAGAACTTAGCCTGGATATTGTTTCCTCCTGAGAGGCATTTTAAAGCCAGCACCTGAAGACCCAATATCTTTAGAGGCACAACCTCAGGGCTAGCTAGCACAGCTACCACTGCACCCAGTTTCAATGGGGCATTCCTTTAGAATTTATTTTGTTACTATCCCTTGCTTCTCTGTGTTTTGTTACTCACAAATGATAGTATCACCAAACCTGACTTGCATGTTTGTCTAACATTTGGAGGATCCTAGAAGCACACATAGACTCCTGCTTCCTACTGAAGCTATGTACACTCTTTGCCATTTGTCCTGCTATTTCTGTCACAATATAAATAATGAAACAAGCAGGGGTAGCTGTGTTGGCCATTTAGCAAATTCAAACAAAAATCTACCAACCAGTGATACCTTTATTGGCCAACCAAAATGTACAATATCCTTGTTGCAAGCTTTTGAAGCTTTACTGGCTTCTTCATTAGACAAGATGTTACAAACCAAACAGGAGAAAAAATGGGAGATGTTAGTCAGATGTCTGCATATTGATGTTTCTGTCTTTAGTTAAGATGGTAAGTGGAGAGTATCTTTTGCAGGCTGGCCCCTCCTCCTTCTGGCCATGTGAATATTGGGAGATTTGCAAAGACCAGGAAATTTAAAGTCCATTTGCATCTCAACAAGGACCCCCTCTTGCAATCCAATATGCCTCTATTCCTATGAGGCCACAGGAACATTTTGGTAGTGCTGCTTGTTAACTGCTGTTAAGTTGACTTTGACTTATGGTAACCCTATGAATGACAGGCCTCCAAGTCAGCCTATTATCAGTAGATCTGCTCAGGTCTTAGATTCAGGGCCATGTCTTCCTTGATTGAATCTATCCATCTGGAATGCAGTCTTCCCTTTTCCTACTGCCTTCTACCTTACCAAGCTATCTTATCTTCTACCTCACCCCCCCCCCCCCGTCATCTTTTCTCCTGATATGGCCAAAGTACAATAGTTTCAATTTGGTCATCTTGGGGGGGTTGCAGACTGCCAGAAATAGTGCAAATTGAGTCCACTTTTAGGGTTAGGGAATTATGGGAACTGTATTTTATTGTGGCACCAGAGCTCTCTGACAGAGAAGGCTCAATGTCTCAGAAAAAAAACCAATTCCCATGATTCCCTAGCACTAACCCTAACCCTAAAAGTGGACTCAATTTGCACTATTTCTGGCAGTCTGCAACCCCCCTTGGTTTCTAGGGAGAATTCAGGCTTGATTTGCTCTAAGATCCATTTATTTGTCTTTTTTCAGTCCATGGAATCCGTAGAACTATTCTCCAGTACCACATTTCAAATACATTTTCTTTCTATCAGTTTTCTTCATTGTCCAGCTTTTACAAACATACATAAGAATTGGAAATGGACAATCCTAACGTTAATGTTTAATTGTTACTCCTCAGGATCTTCTCTAGTTCCTTCCTGGCTGCCCTTCCAAGTCCTAATCTTCTTCTGATTTCTTGACTGATGTCTTGATTCTGTTCAATGACTGAATCATGGTATGGAAAATCTTGAAATATTTCAATGTCTTCATTATCTGCTTTAAAATTATGTAAATCATCTGTAGTCATTATTTCTGTTTTCTTAATGTTCACCTGTAAACCTGCCTTTGCACTTTCTTCCTTGACTTTCTTCAATAGTAATTCAAAATCTTTGCTATTTTCTGCTTGTAGTATAGTCAGCCACATATCTTAAGTTGTTAATGTTCCTTCCTTTAATTTTCATGCCTCCTTCCTCAGAGTCTAATCTAGCTTTATGTATGACATGGTCAGCATACATGTTAAACAGATAGGGTGATAAAATGCAGCCTTGGCTGACCCCTTGCCAACTGGAAACCATTCAGTTTTTTTGTATTCTATCCTGACAGTAGACAGTACTTGTCTCGAGTACAAGTTATGCCACAGGATAATAAAATATTGCAGTACACTCATTTCTTTAAGAGTGAGTCATAGTTTTTCATGACCTACAAAATCAAAGAATTTGCTATACTCTATAAGGCACAAGCCGATTTTCTTCTGAAATTCTTTCATGATCTCCATTATTCAACATATGTTTGCAATAAAATCCCTAGTATCTATTCCTTTTCTGAACCCAGCTAAGACATCTAGCATTTCTCACTCCATATATGATAAAAGTCTTTCTGTAGAATTTTGAGCATCATTTTGCTTGCATGGGAGATTATTGCAATGATCCAATGGTTGCTGCAATCCCTGGTGTCCCCTTTCCTGGGGACTGGAATGTACAGTAGCCCCTCCAGGAGATCAAGACCCCTGCGAATATGGAAAAACTGCAAATAACCCTCCCCTCATGTGGCAGCCATTTCCAGGGTGGGAGGGGCAGGGGAACAGGAGCATTCCTTTCCCTCACCCCTCCCACACTGGAAAGCATCCTTCAAGCCTTCTGGGGGGCAGGGACTTGGGGGAACAGAGTGCTCCATTCCTCCAACCCCTCCCATCCCTGGAAGGCTTGAAAGATACTTCTCCTGAGGCTTTCAGGGGTCTAAGGGGACGGAGGGCTTGAGATTGCAAATAACTGAAACTGTCAATCTCAAGGCTGTGAATTTGGAGGAAGAACTGTATACTGAGCATTTCCAGTCTTTGGGCCTTTCTTTTGTTTTCCATATTTGACAGGTTTTAAGTTAGAATTTAGGTCGATTCCATCTTTGTAGCTAGATCCAGCTCTATTGGTATGCCTTCTGTTCCTGGTGATTTATATCTCCTAAGTATTTTAAGTGCAGCTTCTAGTTCACTTTCTAAAATTGTGGGTTCATCTTAATGGTTCTTCCTTGAATGAATCTGTCCTATTTCCATTTCTTTTATATGGTTCTTTAATATATTGTTCCTGCCAAGGAGAGACTCACTCACTCAATTACTTTTCTCTGATGGCAGCACAATGGGTCTTTTTATCCCACCTTTTCTTGGCTAAGCTCCCATTGGCTGTTGCCTGGCTCACTCTGCATAGATGTTACCAATGTTCCAATCTGCCTTTCTCCACAGTTTCCATCATATTTTTATTTCTTCTTGATCATGCAGAATGTTTCCTCACTCTTGGTTTAAATTTCCTTTTGGTTTCTCAGATCTTGTGGAAGATGTCTCTTGTTCTGCCTTTTTGTTGTTACCTTTTATTTCTGTACACTGATTATTACAGTTGTTCTCTGTCCCTGCACTTAAGCTGCTTAACCATTACCAACACGTGCTATTTTGGTGTGTGATCAATTTCCTCCAAAACTCCAGAACAGAGTCTTTCATTTTCTTCTTCTTTTGCCTCTGGTTGGTCCGTAGACTTGGACGATAGTTATAGTGTTGTGTTTTCCCTGAAGTCATATCGATATTTGATCAGACTTTGCATTATATCCCTTGGTTGGTTTTGCTACATTTCTACTCACTATTAAAGCTACCCCATTTCTTCTAAGATCTTTATTTCCTGAGTAAAACACTGTGTAATTATCTGACTCAAAACGTCCCATTCCTGTCCACTATCTTGCTCACCCTGAGTACTGCAATGTTTATGTATTCCATTTCTTGTTTAACAATGTCTAGTTTCCCCTGGTTCATGCTTTTCACATTCCATGTTTCTATGTGTTGTTTGGATTTTGTTTTCATCACTGAGCACATCAACAGGTGAACATCCTTTTGGCTTGAGTCCAACTGCATCACTAGCCACAGTGCTACTCGTATTTGTTTTCTGCTTTCCCCCAATTTGAGTATACATAATTTAAAAATGGCATCCCATACAGTACTGCTTCAAAGATATCTGAGAAGCTGGTGGGATGTGACAGAGCTATATACATAAAGTGAATTAACGATGCAAAATTTAAATATAACAGGAATACAGCAAGCAAGTATTTCCTGAGAGCTAGCCATTAAACAAGGCCATCAGATAATATAATAATGATTCTATGATATTGCTGGTTGTTGTTAAATGGTATTAAGTTCATTTTGACTTAAACTAAACTAGTTTACATTTTAAATATTTGTTGAAGCATTGAAGTCTGAATGCAACCTAAGCTGTATTACATCTCATTATTTAAAAAAAAAAAACACCATGAGATTTTTTTGCAAGATATTCTATACCTTTCACAGTTTTAAGAGAAGTCAATGAGACACATACAGCTGGCCCTCGGTATCCACGGGGGATTTGTTCCGGGACACCCTCCCCCCCATGGATGCTCAAGTCTCTATGTCCCCAATGGCAGTGTGTGTATGTGGCCACAACTCCATTAGGGACAGCAACCATTGAGGAAAACAGGAGTTCAGGTAAGCCCTCATCCTGTTGTCTCTAATGGTGGCGCAGCTGCGTGCATGCACCGCCACTAGGGACAACAGGGGATGTCCCTATTGGAGGTGCAGCCATGTTTACATGCACCATTGAGGACAACGCGGGCTTGCTATGGGTGCATGCTGAGATCGACAGACTGCAAATCCACAGATGCCGAGGTCCCACTGTACACAATATGCCAAATGTGATGTCACCTTCAATTTATATATAAACATTCTGAAAGTGGAAGTTTTATTTAAAAGCCCTTTTTTAATTAATTCCCAATAATGTATTTACTGTTTTCACTACAAAATGGTGAGATCACATTTTCATTTAGCTAGCCAGCATGAATGATCCTACCACTGCTTTCTGAGGCAACCACAACCAGTTCTGATCCCATAAATGTATGCTAACTCCCTCATGCATCACTTTCTAGTTAAGTCTTTTGCAAACTGTATTTGTTACTGTTCTGCCTACTTTGCAGATATGCTTCTGAAATCCTCCTGATATATACAGTCGGTCGTTTTTATCCATGAGGGCTCTGTTCTAGACACACACACCCCACACACAAAGATGCCAAAACCCATGGGATCTCAAGTCCCATTGGTTTTAATGGCGGTGCGACATGCACACAGCTACACGGGGACACCCATATGCATGTGCTGCTATTCAGGAGAATGGGGTGGGGCCATCCACAGATGCTCCGCAGGCTGACAGTATATATTTTGGAGGGGCAGTAGCTTGACTATTTCTCTGCTTGTCACTTACTTCAGTTGTTTTATGAATCAGTTAAATAATAAGTCATTATGCTCTGTAATGTATTGTTGTTGTTGATAAGTTATAATGTATCTGACATTAGAGGATATTAAGTTGAATAAGCCTGGAATAATATGGAACATTATTTGCTCTAATAACAATACTGCCAGAGTAGATGAAAGACTAGAATTTACCTACAATACAGACACAGTTCAGTGTACCAGCTTATCAGGATGAATATTTTAGTCTATGCATATCTGTCCTGTCCTAGTTTATCCACTGACCCAGTTTTGTTCATAGCAAAAATACTCACTCAATATTTTTAGCAGAAACAGCTAGCCATGTGCTGGCTACAGAAGTAAGTTCTACTCTGCGGAGTTTTAGGCACTCGTCTGGACTTGGCCAGCCCAAGCTGCGATAGTCTCTCTTTTTTCCTGGAAGGAAGCAAGTAAAATAAAATGTTGCAAAAGAAAAAAATTAAAAAAGTAAAACAATGTTAAAAGTAAAAAATAAAGTTCCCTCAGTTGTTTTTCTGTTTTAGGAGGACTATTCACTACAAAAAACCCAAGGGTTGAAATGGTGATTATGAACTGCTTCCACATTAGCAGTGAAAGTCAAATTTTTGTCTTGATGATCAATGTAAAAGACAAGAGGCTCAAAGGCTGTGTTTAGACATAATGATGAGGGTTGGGAAACCTGGTGCCTTCCATATATTTTGGACAGAAACTCCCATTTGCTCCAACCAACATGGGCAACAGACAGGGATTATAGGCGGTAGCCTACTGCTCTGCTGAACCCTGGCTTTAGTTAACAAGAATGAAATCCCGAATTCACAAACTTTCCTTCCTGTTCCAACATATGGCAAGGAGACTGATCACTAAAACAATAATTTTGCGTTCATTGCTCATGTGGAAGCAGATCATAATCACAATTTTAACCTTTGACGGTATTATTATTTATTTCAATGCATTGTAAACTCTTGATGCGTCAGACCATAGCAGCTTGCGCCATAACGTCATGTTACTTAAGAGAGAATAATAAAGGGGACAGAACATATTTGTTCCTTCGGAGCTGCAATTTTACATAAAATCAGCTGCAAGTATTTGGTGCACCCTTTTACTTAAACAAAAGAACATACTATATGGGATTCATATGGAAACATAAACAACAACAGGGATGTGACATGTACACTACAAGCATTTTAAATGTCCTCAGTAACATGGAATATGGCTCCTATTTCTTATAATAAGACAAGGGAACAACTGTCTTCATCTGAGCTATGAATTTAAAAAGGCATTGCTCTACAGCAGGGAGAGGGAGCAGACTTGCCCCCTGGGAAAAATCCAGAGAGCCAAAACAACACTGAGGTTTATGTCCTCCTCCAAAGACCAACTCATGTAATCCTACTTATCTTGCTTTTCTTCATGGAGGTGCCTCTCTCTATACACAGCAGGGGATTTGCTCATCACTTGGGATGTTGAATGAGAATGGGTAGGTAGTGAAGGGATGGGCTAATTCTTGGAGGACAGGTATGACTGAAGTCTAATTCTAACTTCATCTCCTGCTTTTTGGACCTTGTGCAGTGGCAGACAAAAGGATTCAGCTGGCTCTTGGAGCTGCTTCTTCAGCAGCCAGATGAGACCTGAATTGATTTTGCTTCTCTTGCACTCCCCTCAACTGAAGATAAGGGATGAGTGAAGGAGAGTGTTCTTTGAGGCTAGGACTGAGTCTAAGGCTGCAACACTCTCCCAAAATCAACTGAGACACTCTCTCACCTCCTCTCCTTTCTAAGGGAACAAAGCTCTGGGGAAGGGATGCTTTCCCTAGGCCCCATGGGGCTGAGAGGGCCAAATATAGTCCATAAGCTAGAGGCTCCCTGATCCTAATCAATCAGAGACATTTTCATAAAATCATGTTCTTACAGCTCCAATTTGGCTATCACCTATACTGTATATAGCATTTAAGAATAACTGTTAATAAGACTTTTAAAATATCATTTTCTACTATCAACTTTGAATTAACAGAAACTTACCTAGTTGTTTAGCTGGTTCTACTGTAATTCATATCCCATTTATATTGAATATGATCTGTTAAACCCTTATGGTTTGAATTATACTTTCATTCTACACACTTTATTATGATTTTTAATGTTGGAAAATTGTATTATGTTACAGATAAAACATGTGTGAGCCAGTGTGGTGTAGTGGTATGAATGCTGAACTATGACTCCGGAGACCAGGATTTGAATCCCCACTCAGCCATGGAAACCCACCGGGTGCCCTTGGGCAAGTCATAGGTCCAAAACACACTGAGCAAATAATCCAGTTTGAGATTGCTTTATCTGCCCTGGCTCAATGCTAGGGAATTCTGGGAAGTGTAGTTTTGAGAGATTTTTCGCCTTCTCTGTTAGAGAGCTCTGGTGCTACAAGAAACTCCCATTTCTACGATTCCCCAGCACAGAGCCAGGGCAATTAAAATGGTCTCAAACTGGGTTATTTCTGCAGCATGTTTTGGACAATACTCTCTTAGCCTCAGAGGAAAGCAAAGGCAAACCCCCTAAACAAATCTTCCCAAGAAGTCCCCATGACAGGTTCATCTTAGGGTTGCCACGTCAGGAACGACTTGAAGGCACACAACAAACAAACAAACAAACAAACACATAACAACATTTTCACTGACTAAAACAAAAACAAAAACAAACAAAACCTCTCACTAAAATTTCCCCCCAGTACTGAATTTTGCTTGCTTCCATTTGTCAAACAGGAAAAGGCTGAACATTTATGCACATCAACCTGGACATAGTTCTATTCAGCACTCTGAGACATTAGGAAACATGCATATTGTTATCCTGCAAAATATCCACCAATGTAATATTTCATTATAAATCGCTTGATGTATGAATGAAATGTACCCTGAAGTCACGGGAAAATTTCACTCTTGTTCTTTTAAAAAAATAAATAAAATAAAAATATTACCTGGTGGCTCCGGGGAAGGTATCTTTGGCCCGCTGATCTCCAGTGCCATTTGGTAAAAATTTTCATTTTCTCCATTCAATCCTTCTTCTTCATTTCTTCCTGCAAGCTCCTGTAGATCTACACTTTCTGTTTTGGGCTTCTTTACACGTTTCACTTGGAATGTTATCTATCAAAGAAAAACATTGTGGGGGTAAGAGGACGAAATATATCAGGCATGCTGTTAAGAATGAAGAGCTAGCTAACTTTCTGCCTACTAAGTTGATTTGAAGGGCAATTTCCAGACAGTTTCCTCTTTCTCTGACATCCTTTTTCTGCTTGCAACTTAATGCATCAATTATACAAACAGAAGCACGTTAAAATATTTGTTTAACATAAGGTTGGACAACATTTCCAGCACAGAAAGCTACAAGTGAACAGTATTTTATAAATCTAAAGGTTGGCAAGTAATCTGCATTATTTAAAAATGGGTGTGCCATTGGTGATGGCCAAATCCAAACATGTCCGTTTTTCACCTTAGGACTAATTTGCAGAGGAAAAGTGGAACCATGCCTCCTGGTCCTGTTTCTGCCCCAAGTGTGGATCTATGCATTATTTGAATGTGGGAGATTAGATGGTAGTGTCCGTGTGTGGATGATGGGTGTTGCAGTGATGCTCTTTGACACCCAGCAGAATCTGTAGGACAAGCTGGCTGCTGTGATCCACAGCCACTTTGTAACTCTTACCATCAACTGGCTCAGCTTCCCTTCTTCAGGATCCTGTCTTCCTCAGTCAAGAAGACACATTGTAAAGTCCAAAAGCATAGTTTATTAATGCATATAAAAGAAAAATAAAATAGCTAAGTAAAATCCATTGTGATGAACTTGTCCAGTTCAGCCATGAAAGATTACATCTTTAACAATCCCAAAAGCTTAGGATCTCAACTTGTTGCAGTTGAAACCACTGCTGCCAGGCAGGCACACGCACGCGCACTCACATCTTGAATTATAAACATTCTTAAACAAAGGCTTCTCTAGGTCCTTCCCATACTCCACCTTCTAGGTGTTAACCTTATGTTAGAGAGATAATGTTAGATAATGTTTGTATGATGTATACTAACCCAGCCTCTTGCTGTCCATCATCCACCACGTGACTATTTTCCCAGCCTAACGATGTTTACATATTGTTATCTCTTGTTTTCCATAACAAATTCTGTGTCTATGAGTTGTACCTTTGGGAAAGTATATGTTTATGTCTGTGTAGCCATCTGGTGTTAGATTCACTTTGTTGCTCTAGATGTTGTTCTCATGAGGAAATTTCCACACACATATCTCTACATTTCACCTTTGACTGTATAACCCATCTATATTCTAACAGGTAGCACTCATAGAATCATAGAGTTGGAAGGGGCCTCATGGGCCATTGCGTCCAATCCCTTGCTCAGTGCAGGATCTTTGTCTAAAGTATCCCTACCAGTAGCTCTCCAGCCTCATCCAATGATGGAGAACCTACCACATCTCCAGACAATTGGTTTCATTGCCAAACCACTCTTACTGTCAAGAGGTTCCTTTTAATGTTCAATCAAAATTTACCCTCCTGTATCTTCAAACCATTAGACCTGGTCCTACCCTCTGGGGCAGATGAAAACAGGCCTGCCCCCTCCTCTCTGTGAAAGCTGTTGAGGTATTTAAAGATTGCAATAATGTCACCACTAAATCTTCTCTTCACCAAGCTGAAAAATCCCAGCTTCTTCAACCTTTCCTCATATATTTTGTTCTCTGCATCTTTTATCAATATATTTTAGTTTTTTATTTAAAGTATTTCTGTATCACCTTCCAGCTCACAAGGCCTCCTGAGGCGATGAACTAATAAAAACCAGCTAAAACAATACAAAGATACAATTTAAAAACTTTAAAATATTTTTTAAAAACTCTTAAAAGAAGTAGAAAAACAACCCTAGAATCCAGTTTTAAAACAGCTAAAGCAACAATTTAAAACACTGAATGCCATGCAGAACAGCACTGTTTTGGCTACCTGCGGAATCTTAAAAAAGATGGAGCCAGCCTAACTTGCAAGGTAGGGAGTTCCATGTTGCCTTTCTCTGAAACTGCTCCAATCTGTCTATAATCTTCTTAAAATGAGGCACCGAGAACTGAATTCAGTACTCCTGATGAAACCCGACCAGTGTAGAATATAGTAGGACTATTACTTTCCTCAACTTAGACACTATGCTTCTCTTAATACAGGCTAAAATAGCATTCACCTTCTTTATGACAGTATCACACAGCTGGTTCATGTTCAACTTATGATCAGCAATAATCCCAAGGTCCTTTTTGAATGTACGACTCCTGAGCCATGTATCCTCCATGCTATAGCAACAGCAATAGCAAGTACATTTCTATACTGCATATTAGTGAAGTAGGACTCTCTAAGCATTTTGCAATGTGTAAGCTAATTGCCTCCAACAAGCTGGGTAATCATTTTACCAACCTATAAAAGGATAGAGGGCTGAGTGGACCATGGAGCCCTGACTGGGATTGAACTCACAACCTTGTGGCTGTGAGTAGCTGCAGTACTGGCATTTAACCACTGCACCACCAGGGCTACATCCTATACCTCTGTATTTGCATGGATGTTGAGGTGGGGCCAGCAGAGACCATACCAGAGCTCAGAGATGGACCCGCCTGCTCCTCATGGTTGCTTTAAGTATGGAGGATAATTCATGAACATGTCTTGTTACTTAAGGTGTTATAAAACAAAGCCTGTGTCATTGTGCATTTCATACGTCTACTGCTTTAAAAGAACACATACACAGGTTTAATGTCTGGAAATCTGGCAATGGTAACCTGTTTCATGAGGTCCACAACTATGCCACACTTCAAACTGATCTGATTAAAAATGCCACAGATAGAAGTTAAAACGGCTAAGAACTGACATATTTATTCTTTCAACTCCAGTTTTTGAATAGGGCAGCATATAGTTACACCACTCTAGGATGGGAGAGTATATACAAAGAACAACTAATACACTTGTTAAAGTATGGCAAAGAAGATAATTCATCATAGGTTTGGGGAAGCACTGAGAAGTTTTTAAACAATATTTATTTATTTATTGGATTCTCCCCAAAAACGATTAATGTTTTTGTGTTCCATTAAAACTGTATGTAGCAACATAAAACACAACAAACAAACATAATTAGAATCATATTTCTAATATCACAAATATACAATAAAATACAATAAAGTATCAGTGGCTAAAAAAAACAAGTAATGGGCCAGCATGGGGTAGTGAGCCTGCACAGTGAAACAGTTTGAATGTTGGACTAGGATTCTGCAAGTCCAGGATTTGAATGTCTGCTCAGCCATGGAAGCTTGCTGGGTGATCCTAGGCAAGTAACACTCTCTTAGCCTTAGTGGAAGGCAAGCCCCTTCCGAACAGATCTTGTCAAGAAAATCCAATGACAGGTACCTGCCCACATGTACATACCACCACCACCAAACAAATGAAGCACTTGCTTGTCATGTCAAATCTTGTATGATCCTCATTGGTAAATGCCAATGAGGGAACAAGTAGACTTCTAGGGTTTGGGTATTCCAACAGGTTGGATATTACCAAAGATAATGCCCTGTCCTGAGTTGAGCCACTGGCCACACCCACCAAGACCACCAAAGTCAGAGACTCTACACCCAATCTTGAAACTTAAGCTGATTGATATTGGGAGCTTTGACTCTACAAGTGCTCAAGAATGAGTCACTCAGGGCTTCATATGCTGGTACAGGAGGACCTCGGTATCCACAGACTTGCAATCCATTGAATAGAGCAGGGGTAGGCAACCTAAGGCCCGGGGGCCGGATGCGGCCCCCAGAGGCCTTTGGACCAGCCCCAGGCCGGTCCTGCACCTGCCGCCCACCATGATGATATTGATTATTGTTGTCATTACTTGTTCCTGGGGTTTTCTTGGCAAAATCTCCACAGGGGTTTTGCCATAGCTTTTCTGGGGCTGAGAGTGCATGCATATTTTATTTATTTATTTTTTTAAAATTATTTATTTATTTATTTATTTTTAGTGCTTTGCCCCCCCAATTGTCTGAAGGACAGCAACCTGGCCCCTGGCTCAAAAAGGTTGCCTACCCCTGGACTAGAGCATCCGTGAATGGCAAGCCCACATTATCCCCAATGGCAGCACATGCATGCAGCCTCACTGCCAATAGGGACAATTGGATTGAAGTCCCCCACCCTCCCTTCTTCTTTCCTTCCTCTCTTCCCACTCCCTTCCCCCTTAGGCTTCTGCCCTGGCTTGGCTTCAGGGGCAGAGTCTGGAGCCCTGTCAGCTGGAGGGAGCCAGGGCTGGGCCCAGGGCTTGAGTCTCGGAGCCCCCACAGCCCCAGCACCTGGACAGACCCTCTAGGCTCCAAGATCCAAACCCTGGCCCCAGCTCTGGCTCTCTCTGGTTGACAGGACTCTAGACTTCACTTCCGCACTGCCCCCAAAGCCAAGCTGGTGCTCCATTGGCCAGAGGCAGCCAAAGCCAGCACTGAGTCTTGGAGCCTAGAAGCTCTGTACTGGGTGATGGGTCTGGGCAGGGGGGCTCTGAGACTCAAGCTTCGGCCTTGACTCCCTCTGGCTGATGGGGCTCCAGACTCTGCCCCTGAAGCCAAGCCAGGGCAGAAGCCTTGAAGGGGGAGGGAGGGAGGGGGGAAATTCAATCCTATTGTTTCTAATGGCAGCATGGCTGTGTGGCCGTGCTGCCATTAAGGACAACGTGACTTGAACATCCGTGGATTTTGGTATCCATGAGGGCGGGGTCTGGAACAGATCCCTGTGGATACCAAGGACCAACTGTAGTAATGCTTCTGGCAAGGGATGGGTTGCACTTACAAGCAGTGGGCAGAAACATTTTTGCTAAGAATCTGAACAATCTGAGGGCTTTAACCTGAGTTATGTTTAGGAAGGAGACACTATTCTTGAGGGCAGGAGTTCATCAAGTGCTGGAGATAATAACCTGACTATTATACAACGAGCAAAGCAAATACAAGAAACCAACAGTGAGAGGGGGGAAAAACATAAACAGACAGCTAGTGGGAATGGCCCATAATCTTAGATATCTCTACATTAATGCATAGAGCACGGAAAATAAACAAGATGAACTTGAACTCTTAACACAGAAAAGAAAATATGATGTAATAGGCATTACTGAAACCTAGTGGGATGAGTATCATGATTGGAATGTAATAAAAGAGGGGTATAACCTATTTCAGAGACATAGACCAAACAGGAAGGGTATTCCTGTGGTTAGGAATACAAAAAGAGAATGGAGTTCATGATGGATGGGAATTTCTTAAAAGTGAAATATTGAAGGCACACTTTCAAACAGTTCTAATGGGGAGGGAAAAAAAAAAGGAAGGTCTTTAATTAAACCAGGATGTATGTATAAAGAACTTTCAGCTGAGCTAACATTTAAAAATAACATGTACAAGAAATGGAAAAGGGGGTGGGAATCATCAAAGAGGAATTCAAACAGACAGACAGCATGTATGGGGAGAAAGTAAGAAAAGCTAAAGCACAGAATGGGCTCAGGCTTGCTAGAGAGGTTAAAAATAATAAAAAGGTTTTTTTCCGTTATGTCCATAGCAAAAGGAACAACAAGGAAATGGTAGGGCTACTGTGTGGAGAAGACAGAGAAATGCTAACAGGGGGAAAAGAAAAGGCAAACCTATTCAACACCTTATTTGCCTCAATCTTCTTTCAAAAGGAAAACAGTGCTCAATCTGGGGAAAATGGAGCAGAGAGCACAGTATGGGAAATCCAATAAGCATAGGTAAAGAGCTAATGCAGGAATAACTGGCTACTCTAAATAAATTAAAGTCTCCAGGACCAGATGAATTACATCCAAGAGTATTAAAAGAACCAGCTGAAGTACCGTATATATTTAACTATAAGTTGAAAAATTTATGCCCAAAATCGACCCTAAAATCCTGAGTCAAGTAATACAGCTCAGAAAGATCCTAAAAGAAGCACCACCCTGATGCCTCACTCCCCGTGCCTCGGCAGTGATTTCTGAAAGATCTACCGAGGCAGGAGTGTGTATGTGTGCACGCGCATATGTGAAAGAGGTGATTCCTTTCTGAAATTGATGTTAAAACTTTCTCTTCCCATCTTCCTCCCCATCTGGATCTCTCTGCCCACCAAAAACCCCATTTCCCTCCAGTTCCTTCCATTCTCAAACTGATGTTAAAAACTTTTCCTCCTCTGTTTTACCCTCAACTTATCCATGGGTCATATCAAAATCGATGATCTCTTTTTTTTTGTTAGTTACAAGCTTGTTAGATGAGGGGAATGCTGAGGATGTAGCATATCTTAATTTCAGTAAGGCCTCTGACAAAATCCCCCATTATATCCTTGTAAACAAGCTAGTAAAATGTGGGTATCTTGGGCAACATCTTTATCAATGACTCGGACGAAAGAATAGAGGGCTTATCAAATATGCATATGACACCAAATTAGGAGCGGTAGCCAATACTCCAGAGGACAGGATCAAAATTCAAAATGACTATAACAGATTAGAAAGCTGCTCCAAAGCTAACCAAATGAATTGAACAGGGATAAATGTAAGGTTAAGCATCATTCCTAAATGATGTACTTCAGTTGTTTTTCTAGAGGTGCTGAATAAGATGGGAGACAGGATGGAGGCTTTGGAGCTAAGAAGAAGTCTTTCGATTCTACACTCTGGTATTGAGTAAAATGAGAGGCCAAAAGAAACGTTCAAATACTTATTATGACAATAAAGGAGCAAGACAATGTGGGCATTTTTCTTAAGCAAGCCATCTGCCTCATCTGGACTTGGTACTGACAGTCTAGGGCAGGGGTAGGCAACCTTTCCCCTTTAAGGGCCGAGGGACTTCAGCTCCCAGAATCCCAGGAGCTATTGGCCAACATGGGACTATTGGCCAACATGGCTGAGGCTTCTGGGATCTGAAGTCCCTCGGCCCTTAAAGGGGAAAGGTTGCCTACTCCTGGTCTAGGGTATGTGGAATATAGGTTGTAAGCAGCACAATTTGTGACATATCAGCCTTAGCTTTCAATTTCCTGGCTTGTGAAGCTTTCATCAACATGAGATAACTTTAACTCTGGTCTTAAACTGGGAGGCTTTTTGATCACTGAATATTATCTTAGCTTGCTAAAGCTAGAAAAGAACAGATGACTTTTCTATAGAATGTAATCGGGGGATTTATGGAACACATATACCCAGATATTAGTAAACTACTCCCAGTAAATTGGCATTGACAAGATAATTACTTTATCATGACAAAGAAACCCAAAGGAGAAGAGAATGGAAACAGAGAAAATAGAGAAAGGAAAGGAGGAAAAGGATCTAAGAGATGTATAGGCAGAAAGATCTGTAGGATGGAAAATAGAATAGAAAGGCAGAGAAAGATTTGTGACTTCAGCAGAGTACTGTGTGCATAGACAAACCCGCAAAATGGAAAAAAGGAGAAAAAGCACAGCGATGATGATTAAAAAGGGGGGAAATTGAATAAAACTATTTATAAAACTATTTATCACAGTTAACAAAATAATATAACTCTTGAACTGGTAAAAACATAAAAGTAGTCCCCAGAGTAGAGTTGTTCACCTATTGCCCTTACACAGAAACAACTGGCTTGTGCTACTTGTGGATGATTCAAAGGTAAAGAACGACCTAGGAAGAAATCCTTTATCCCAAGATTCTAGGTCCTTTTTGATTTTATTCCAGGTTGTCACATAATTGTTTTTGTATTGTTTGTCAATAAGCGGGATATACATTTATTATTATTATTATTATTATTATTATTATTCTGTATTCTTTTTCATGATCGTTATTCCTAAATATTTTACTTTGTACTGTCTGGAAGAAATACAAAAGACATACCAATATGGGTATCCACACAAGAGGCCCTACATAAGAAAGAAGTTTCTTTAAAAGGAAACTGGATTACCTATGAATATCTATTGATAAAATCCAATGAAGATTATAAAATTAAAACAAAAGAAGAACTCATACAAGAAGGCTATGAAATCAATTGGTTGAAATATCAGCAAATAAAAGAAGATTTTAAATGTTGAATTTTAGTAGTGTAGTGTGCTTGTAGAACCAGCAGAGCCAGGGAACAAAAATCCAAGCTTCTAAAAGTTGAGCTTTATTGTTGCAAATAAATAAATAAATAAATAAAACTAAGCAAAGTAAAAACACAGTACACTATAGGATCACATCTTGCTGATGTGGCTGAACAAAAGAGTTACAGATCCATGTTTCCAGATCCTAAGGTTACATTGTAAAGCAATATAAGCATATTATAGATCCATTGCGAGAAGTAAAGAGAAGAAGACACATTCCAGAAGAACATGTAATATCAACAATTCCAAACAAAGGGCTCTTTGTTCCCTGGCTCTCAGTCCTGCCCATTCTCCACCTTCTGGGTGTTACCCCCCAAGTTGATTGGATGTAATGTGTATGATGTTTGTTAATCCAGCCCCTTGCTGTCCATTATCCACCACGTGGTTTGTTTCCCAGGCTAATGATGTTTTGCGTACTGTTATCTGAACTCGGCTGCCTTTTCCAGCTAGAAACTTCTGATGTTATGACTCTCTGGCCACCTGGACTGAATTGTTATTGTTTGCCTAGATGTTGTTCCCATGAGGAAAATTACAGACACACACATCTCTACATTTCACCTTTGACTGTATAACCCATCTATATTCTAACATTAAAAAGGATAGGGAAACCCTTGGAATAGAAAGGGAAAGGTCACTATTTGATAAGATCTTAAAAGAGGGAGATCAACATTGGATAAGGAAAACTTATAAGGTTTGTTAGAAATAGAACTTGGAGAAGAAACAATAAAGCATAATATGATTAGATGGATGCAAAACACTGGAAATCCAATCTCATTACAAAACTGGGAGAAAATATGGAAAAATAACATAAAATTTACTAAATGCAATGCCTTAAAAGAAAACTTCTACGAAATCTTTTTTAGGTGGTATATAACCCCCACCAGATTAGCGAAAATGACAAAACAACACAAAAATAATATCTGTTGGAAATGTAAAGAAAATATAGGTACTATGTATCACATGTGGTGGCAGTGCAGAAAGGTTAAAAATTACTGGAAAAACATTCATAGAAATATATGTAAAATATTACAGATAAACATTCCATTAAGACCAGAACTATTCCTGTTAAATATGCTAGAGGTGACAGAACAGAAACTAAACCAGGATCAAAAAAGTGTGATTCTATATATGGTAACTGCTGCACGAGTGATATATGCAAGACACTGGAAAATGGAGGAGATACCAACTATACAGTAATAGGAGATTAAACTATATGAACTAGCAAATATGGACAGTTTATCAATGTATACTGCTAGGAAAATGAATCAGCAATATGAAAAGAAATGGGAGAAAATTTATAAACATTGCCGTAAGGATTTGATTCAGGACCCGGAAGAGAATTAAAATTAGATAATACTACTGTTAGAATGAGTATAGAAGGGATCCAGTTTATGAATTACAATTTTAAGTTTATGAATGTTTAATAAACTAACGATATTGAAGGAAAGTTGACCTTCAGAAAGAGGGAGGAATGGTTTAGAAAACAATATTTCAGTGTATTATGATATATAAAACTTGTATATTATAGTTTTCCAATAATAATAATAATAATAATAATAATAATAATAATAATAATAATTTAAAAAGCACTAAAAAAGAAGAAGAAATCCTTTATCTTGAAACATAATAAAAATCCAGATACATTGTAATAAGATCTAGCTTGACCTTGCTGATGAGAATTCTTACCCATTCAGTTTCATCATCATCATCATCTCCACAGTCCCCAAAACAGGAGCTAGCTAGTCCATCTGGAGGACCTTTCTTGAGGACACGGATCCCTTGCAAGTCCATCCGATGGCCTTTCAATTCCAGTGCCCCCTCAAAACCTTCAAGGGGCCAAGAATTTTCAAACTCATCTACTAATGCCAGCATCTCTTCAGACATCTGAGTATCTCCCAAAGTCTCTACTTCTTCTGAGCCATTGCTTTCAGCAATAACAGTGTCTGTAAAGGAGGATCAAAAGTTGTACTATAATCCTGCTCATATGTCATTCCAAAGTAAGGAAACAAACATGACACTTCTGCCTTCAATTTTGCTATGCAAATGAACCCCCCCCCAAAGGAACTCTCTGTGGTCTTAAATAAGGCATTTGTCACATTTTGTACCATGTATAAGATTATGCTGTGAGCCATTTTAGCTTGCTAAAATGCATTTATTGCTATACTTGCAATTATCAGTAAGTATAATATTATTCTATTATTATGTGAGCATTTTTGCAGTAGAAGATACAAAACTAAATGATTGAGCACTAGGGGTATTAAATAGGAGAAAATATTTTATGTGAAACAATTTTCTTCACTTATGAACACAAATCCCTCAAGAAGGGCCCATAGTGGCACAGTGGTTAAATGCCTGTACTGCAGCCACTCACTCGCAAACCATAAGGTTGCGAGTTCAATCCCAGCCAAAGGGCTCAGGCTCGACTCAGGCTTGCATCCTCCTGAGGTTGCTAAAATGAGTACCCAGCTTGTTGGGGGCAATTAGCTTACACATTGTAAACCACTTAGGGAGTGCTTAAGTACACTGATAAGCGGTATAGAAATGTACTTGCTATTGCTATAATTCAGTAGTAGCTCCTGTTGAGCTACAACTAGCCAGAATAGGTTAATAGTTAGATGATGAAGGGCCTGACATAGTGTTAGGCAACACTAGGCAAGCTGTCTAGTGTTGTTAAGACTGCAAGCAATAAAGGAAAGAAGAGAAACAAAAAAGGAGATAGGAATAAACTAAGAACCATGAATGCAACAGTAAACAGCTAGTGTGCAAAGATAAGGAAAATTACTACAACAAATGTAGAGAAATGAAAGACAATAACAAAAAGGGAAGAACAAGAGACCTATTCCACAAGATTTGAGAAATCAAGGGAAAGTTCAAACCAAGGACTGAGATGCTCTATGACAGGGGTAGGCAACCTTTTTGAGCCGGGGGCCGGGTTGCTGTCCCTCAGATAATTGGGGGGCCGAAGCACCAAAAATAAATAAATAAGTAAATAAATAAATAAAAATAAATAAATAAATAAAATTTAAAAATTAAAAAAATATGCATGCACACTCTCTCAGCCCCAGAAAAGCCATGGCAAAACCCCTGTGGAGATTTTGCCAAGAAAACCCCAACAACAAGTAATAACAACAATAATCAATATCATCATGGCGGGGGGTGGCGGGGGCGGGGGGCAGCAGCGGGGGTGGCAGCAGGACCAGCCTGGGGCCGGTCCAAAGGCTTCGGGGGGCCGCATCCAGCCCCTGGGACTTAGGTTGCCTACCCCTGCTCTATGACAATAAAAATAACATAAGTCAAGGCCAAGAAAGAATAAAAAGATTATGGATGCAATATACAGTAGAATTATATAAAAGAGATGACAACAAGAAGGACACATGGAACGAAGAGCCATATGAAGATGAAACCCAAATTCTAAAAACTGAGGTGGAAGCTGCAATAAAGGAAATGGCAAAAAACAAGACTCCAGGAATAGATTACATTGACAGAGTCAACTCTAGTGCTAACCAATATATGTCAACAGATATGGAAAACAAAACAATGGCCAACAATTTGGAAGCAATCAATATACATCCCCATCTCTCAATTGGCAAAGGAGTCAGACAAGGCTGCATCCTATCACCTTACCTATTCAACTTATATGCAGAACATATTGTAAGGAAAGCAGGCTTGGACATAGAAGAGGGAGGAGGGAAAATAGGAGGAAGAAATATCAACAATCTGAGATATACTGACGACATCATAAGACTAGCAGAGAACCTCACAGACATGGGACAACTACTAAGGAAGATCAAAGAAGAAAGTGCTAAGACAGGCTTAATGCTGAACATAAAGAAAACAAAAATAATGACCACAGAGAACTTACACACATTCAGACTAGACAATGAGGAAATAGAAATAGTAAAGGAGTTCTCATATCTGGGATCCAACATTGATCAGAATGGGGACTGCAGCCAGGAAATCATACGAAGATTAAGAATGGGGAGGATGGCTATGAAAGAACTAGAAAAGATCCTATAATGCAAAGACATACAACTCAGCACATTAGTCAG
Organism: Phrynosoma blainvillii; assembly: GCA_026167975.1. Classification (NCBI taxonomy): domain Eukaryota; kingdom Metazoa; phylum Chordata; class Lepidosauria; order Squamata; family Phrynosomatidae; genus Phrynosoma; species Phrynosoma blainvillii. The sequence goes on along the minus strand of JANUYF010000001.1, from coordinate 368,792,901 downwards.
AATCATACAAGCCATCGTATTCCCTATTACTATGGATGGATGGGAGAGCTGGTCAGTCAAGAAAGAAGACAGGAGGAAAATCAACTCATTTGAGATGTGGTGCTGGAGAAGAGTGCTGAGGATTCCACAAACAGCCAAAAGGACAAACAAATGGGTCCTAGATGACAAGACTTAGACTGTCGTACTTTGGACACATCACGTGAAGGCATGAATTGTTGGAAAAGACAATAATGTTAGGAAAGGTGGAAGGAAGTAGAAAGAGAGGAAGGCCACATGCTAGATGGATGGACTTTATTAAAGAGATCACAAATATGAGTTTGCAAGAGCTAGGCAGAGCAGTAGAGGACCGGGGGGGGGGGGGGGGCGCTGGAGATGCCTCATCCATAGGGTTGCCATGGGCCAAGATCGACGCGAAGGCAGTTAACAACAACAACTCCAGCATTCCTTACTATGGGTTATGCTGGCTAATAGGAGCTACAAACCAACATCATGGAGAGGGCTACATCCTTCCCACCTGTAATATGAAGAAAGGTAAAAGACAACTTTCTACGTTGACAGTGAACGCTGTTGTAATCATGAACCCAGTATACTACAAGCAGGATCTGAAAGTGCTCTTCTGTCCATGAAATGAGAGCTTCTGTGAAAGCCAGGGCCTTGATCCAGAAGCCTCTGCTAATGGAGGGACATGGTAGACAATTCCTCCTCCCCACTACATTCTCCCATCTTCATGCTGTAACAGAGGCTCCCCCAATCCCCTAGAGCACATTTTCAGGTGTACAGGAAACTGCGGAGGAAATAGCAAAAACTGTCTCTAGATCATCCGTTACAGGGGTGCTGGGAGTAGTCTTTCTGTGAGTAGAACTCTTAATTGGAGCTTTGGATCAAATTCTATATATTTTCAACAGAGTGTATAAAGAGGATCTTCATTTTGCATTCACTGTGAAAAAAAGGGATAAGGACTACTGTTTGCTGTATTTCCTTCAATGTGTGCTTCAGGAATAGACAACATCAATTTGAATCTCTTAAGGAGGATTTGGGTGAGGATTCAAGTAATTTGCTAATATATAACTATCCATTGCCATTAATTACAGCCTGTGTGTGTTAAAGAGACAAGTCATCATAATGGAGATTGGTGGAAAATTTCACATTGGCTTCAAAAATCATGGTAGTATCTTTAATTTCTTCTTGCTTTAGACATCCATTTCTACTTTGAAAGGTTTCTTATCCTGAAAAGGGATAGATTCACATCTATGAAATGAAACGAATAAGTAAATGTTCTTTCCACAAAATAATGAATGTTCTGTCTATAAAAAACAAAACAAGAACAGTATAATGATCTTATACCATGCTTAAACCCAACAAAAATATGAATTTTCTGTACAAGCTGTAATGTATGTATGCTCCCTTAACTAACACATCTATTCAATCTAATATTTCTCTGTGTATTTGTGTATGTGTGTTGGACTTTATATTGCAAGCACAGACATGTAATTCTCACATACCAAAAGATTTCAATATTTCTGGGTGCGTAATTGCAATTTATTTCCACTGTTGTTTTTTTTCTTTTCTTTTTCAGAAACAAATACTTAGGGGCAAATCAAGCTTCTTTTTAAAAATTAATTTCTGAAACACTTTCTTGGGGGAAAAAAATTATAGGCAATATTCTGAAATCTGGAATTCTGCCTTTTTCTGTTTTGAGGGGGAAAAATATCTGAAATATTCCACTACATGCCTGCTCTCAAATCACATGACACACTGGGATATATCTGTCTGTCCCTATGACTGAGACAGAGATATAGACAAAGGTGGAAGTTTAGAACCTAAATGGTATTAAAAATGTATTCATCTCATATTAAAGCTCATGGGCCACTGTGCAGGGAATTCCATTAAGTTCCTTTAAAATATACCTCATTCAAAAGCAGCTGCATGCTTTGCTTTTAAAACTTAATGAAAACTCTAAGAAGTTTCCATTCTTTGGACGTTTTCACACGGGGCTCCCTAAAGCCAGCTGGAGCCCTTCCCCTAAAGCCGGCTGGACCCCGTGCCGCTGACACCGGAATGACTCCGGCGGCGGCAGGCTAATTCCTTTTGCCACCCGGAATTACCTGAAGCCAGAGTTAGCCAGGAATTAGCCTGCCGCTGCCGGAGTGAGGCCGGACTTAGGGCTCCGTGTGTTTGAACACACGGAGCGAAGACGCAGGGATGACACCGGAAGGGGCGGGGTTTGCCGCCGCGTATGTGTGAACACACGGGAAATGGAGCCGGAGTGAGGCCGGCGGGAGGCCGGCTAGCGTCCTCCTTTTGCCCCATGTGAAAACGTCCTTTGAAGAGAGCAGCAGTTCCAGAAATGAGAGCATTTCACCAAGATATGTAAGTGAAGGGGATTACGCACAGAGAGATTATTCATAGCATATCTCAAGCTGGCTCAAAGAGAAAGGGATTGTGTAGACTTGCTGTCCCTACTGAGACAGGAGAGAATATTAAGGACAATGTGCACTGTTTCAATGTAAACTGCCCAGCACTGTTTCAATGTAAACTGCCCAGCTGCTAATTTGTTCAGTTGGGATAAAATAGGAGCTAATTGGCTCCTGTTCCTCAGACAGAAAAATTATGTCGGTTAAACTTTTCATGTCCTGATCTTATTAATTCTCTTTTTCTCCCTATTTTTTAATCATAAAATAATGACCCAGAAATGATCAGTTATGTGATTTCACATTAAATTAAGAGGATGAATTCGGATAAAGGGAAGAACAAACTTATAAGCAATGTAAGAGATAGAGATAAAGTGTCTATAAAGTTAAGAGAACAGTGTCCAGGAAAGTTTATATTCTGCAATCAAGCCTTGCAGATGGAAAAAAAATTGGTTTGTTGTTGTTAATTGCCCTTAAGTCAGCCCCACTCACGGTGACCATGTGGATGAGACATCTCCCAGATCCCCTGTCGTCCACTTCTCTGCTTAGATCCTGCAAGTTTGTTACCTCCCTAACTGAGTTTATCCATCTGGCTTGTGGTCTTCCCCTCTTTCTGTTGCCTTCTACCTTCCCTAGCATTGTTGTGTTGTTGTTGTCTTTTCTAGTGAGCCATACCTTCTCATGATGTGGCCAAAGTATGATAGCCTCAGTTTTGTCATCTTTACATCCACGGAGAGTTCAGGCTTGATTTGGTCAAAGACGCATTTGTTTTGTCTTTCTGACTGTCCACATACTGGTCATTTATTGTCCTGTACTTGGCACTTTTTAATAGGGCAGGTTTCTAGCTCAATGTTGTAAAACCAGAGTTGGGGCTGAGTATCCATTTCATTGAATAGAGGTCAGGCCTCCTGTTCTCTGTTCATCACTATGAGCTCTCAAAATATACAAGTTCTACAAAAATAAGCAAATTTGCAGTCTTGCAGTATTCAACATTTGAGCAAGATAGATAGATGGACAGGTTGCTCACCTGTAAGTGTATTTCTTCAAGTGGTCATCTAAGAATTCACACAAATGGGTTATTTCTACGCCTTCCCAGCTAGCTCGAAAAGTTCTGGTATCACTGGGCAAAACTTCAGTTGCAACTTTTTGGCAGTAGCTCCGCCCACCCCTATAAATCCCCTGGTGTTCCCGCTCTTTCTCCAGATCCAAAACGTATGCTGCCAAGCAGTGACAGCATGAATTTAGCAATGAGGAGGACACGACTGTGGGAAGGATGGGCGGGATTTGTGTGAATTCGCAGATGACCATTCGAAGAAATACAGTTACAGGTGAGCAACCTGTCCTTCTTCTTTGTGGTCTCTGCAAATCACACAAATGGGTTATTCAGACTGACAAGCTTTGTTCAGTGGAGGAGGGAGTGTCCTGACACAATCTTGTGAGTTCAAACAAGATAAATTTTATTAACAATAAACTGTAAATTGCAACCACCAAAACAACCTGGTATCAATTACTGTATTCAAGTATGCAATTAATAGTGTAATTAAGTCAACATCACACCTGAAATAACCTTTCAGTGCAAAGCAGATAGTAACACCGTCTTCCCAAAAGAGGCTTCTTGTCTGGCCCTTGTGTCCAACCTGTAATGTTTTATAAATGTCAATGGTTGTGACCAGACAGCAGCCTTACAGACATCCTCCAGCAGCACCCCAGACAAGAAAGTGGAGGATGCAGCTACCGCCCTAGTTCAGTGTGCCCGCACCCTGTCCAGTGAGGTCTTACCCGCCAGCTCGTAGCAAAGATGGATGGTGGCAGTCACCCACTTAGAAAACCTTTGTGCCGAGACCGGCAGTCCTTTCTTGGCCTCAGAGTAGTACACAGAGTCTCTGTGATTGCCTCGAACCCGAGGTCTTGTCAAGATAAAAGGCCAAGGCCCTGTGAACGTCCAAGGTGTGTAATCACCTTTTGGTATCAGTGGTCAGGTTTGGAGCTAGGGTGGGCAACACAATGTCTTGGTTAATATGGAAGGCCGACACCACTTTAGGTAGGAATGTGATGTCAGTACGGAGAACCACCTCTTCCTTATGAAACTGAAGGTATGGTTGGTCCATCAGTAGTGCAGAAATCTCCCCTGCGCGACGAGCAGAAGTGATGGCCACTATGAAAGCTGTTTCCCAGGTCAGCAATCTTAAGTCCGTTGTGGCCAGTTTCAAAGGGCTTAGAAGAAAGGTGAGCCAAAACCCAGTCCAAGCCCCAAGCCGACGTTGGTACCGAAGCTGAGGGGTGCAAATTAGAAAGTCCTTTAAGGAACTTCTTGACCAGAGGTCCAAAAACAGAGAGGGTCTGCCCTCAAGTTGGTAATGAGAGCATAGGGCAGATAAATAGCACTTGATAGAATTCAAGCAAAGTCCTGTGTTGGCCAGCGACATTAGAAATTCTAGGATCGTCAGGATCGACACACAGGATGGAGAAATGTCCTTAGATGACAGGAAGTCTAAGAACTTGTTCCATTTCAAATAATTAGACTTAACGGTGGAGGGCTTCTGGCCAGCCCAGATTACGGTCTGAACAGGTGGGGGCAAGTTCAGTACAGATGTAGTCTCCATGCCACCAAAGGAAGTTGGTCTATGTCCGGATGGAAGATCCGACCCTCGTATAGGGTCAGCAGATCTGAGCGAGGCTCCAGACGCTGATATTACTTCTTTGCCATCAGCAGTAGAGGTGCAAACCATGGTTGCCTTGGCCACCATGGGGTGATCAGGATGGCGTCCGTCCTGTCTGACCTCATTTTGGCCACTACCTTTGTGATGAGTGGGAACAGAGGGAAGGCATCCTGACCATTCGAGCTGGAAGGCATCACCTAGCGAGAGTTGAGTTCGAACCCGGGAACAGAATCTAGTACACTGAGCGTTCTGGGGGGTTGCAAACAGATCGATCTCTGCCCTGCCCCAGATGGAGAAGAGATCGGAGACCACCTTTGGGTGGAGGCGCCACTCGTGGCAAGGATTGGCTGACCTGCTGAGATGGTCCGCCAGCTGATTGTCCTCTCCCGGCAGATGCATTGCCTGAAGCATGATCCTGTTGGAGATGCACTAATCCCATATACAGATGGTGATGTGTAGCTAATGTCTGAGACCTCGTGCCTCCTTGTTTGTTTAAATAAAACATGAGGGTGGTGTTGTCTGTCAGAAGCAAGACCACCTTCCCTGCTAACAAAGTCCAAAATGCTTTGAGAGCCTCCTCCACTGCCAGCATCTCCAGAGCGATGATGTGAAGCTCCCTCTCCTGTGGTGACCATTCCCCTTTGATGTTCAGGCTCTGCGTGTGTGCTCCCCACCCTTCTAGGGAAGTGTCCGTGGTCAGGGTGATTTGAACCCGAGGAGCCAAAAAGGGCATTCCCAAGCATACATTGTCAGGATCAAGCCACCAAGCCAACGACTTGGCTACCGACCTCGGTACCATGAGCCACTTTGAAGGAGGGTCGCTGGTGGAATCGAACACAGACAGGAACCAACACTGTATTGATCTTAGGCGAAGACAAACCCACTGGGTGACAAAAGTGGTTGAAGCCATGTGACCCAGGGCTACTTGGATCACATGCACCCTGACTCGTCTGTGTGCGAGACAGGCTCTGATGGCCATGCAAAGGGCCTGAAACCTGTCCTGGGGCAAGAAGGCCATGGTCCTGTCGGCATCGAGGAGTGCGCCAATACATGTGACCTGTTTTGAAGGAGTCAGATTTGATTTCTCCTTGTTGACCATGAGTCCGAGAAACTTGAGGAGGGTCAATGCGAACTGGAGATCCTCTCTCAACCTTTGTTGGGATGGAGCCGTGAAAAGCCAGTCGTCCAAGTAGGGGAAGACTGTGATCTCGTTCCGTTGGAGGGAGGCAGCCACTGGAGCCATGCATTTTGTGAACACCCTCGGTGTCGCTGACAGTCCGAAGGGCAGAAACCTGTATTGTTATGACAGAATCTATTGACGAGGTGTCCAGTAACTCTGTTGAAATTATACTGGATCAATTCCAATCTGTGAGTACTGATGACGTGGACAAGCTCCTTGGTAGAGTGAGGAAAATTACTTGCCCCCTCGATCCTTGCCCTTCATGGCTGGCTGTCCAGGGAGGGGATGCATTGAGGGTGTTCCTTAAGGACATCATCAACGCATCCCTCAGAGAGGGCTCCGTTCCATCTTGTTTAAAGGAAGCGGCAGTTAGGCTGCTTCTGAAAAAACCTTCCCTAGATCCCCTGGATATGAATAACTATAGGCCGGTCTTGTTACCATTTCTGAGCAAAGTGATTGAGAGGATGGTGGCTCTTCAACTCCAAGCTGTCTTGGATGAAACCGATTATCTAGATCCATTTCAAACTGGCTTTAGGACAGGATTTGGAGTTGAGACTGCCATGGTTGCCTTGACTGATGACATACGCTTGAGCATCGACAGAGGTAGTGTGGCCCTGCTGGTGCTCTTAGACCTCTCAGCAGCCTTTGACACAATCAATCACAACATCCTCTTGCATCGCCTGAGGGGTTGGGAATCGGAGGCACTGCTTTACAGTGGTTCCGTTCCTTCCTCTCAAGCAGGTCCCAGAGGGTGTTGCTCGGGGACAGTAGCTCCGCTGGGAAGGAGCTCAAGTGCAGCATTCTCCAAGGCGCTATACTGTGCCCGATATTATTTAATATCTATATGAAGCCGCTGGGAGAGATCATTTGGAGACATGGGGCTGGGTGTTATCAATATGCAGATGACACCCAGATATATTTCTCCATGTCCCGGTCATCAGCCTTGACTTCAGATGGCGTCTCTCCTCTCAATGACTGTCTTAAGGCGGTAATGGACTGGATGAGGAAAAACAGATTGAAACTGAATCCAGACAAAACGGAGGTACTTACAATAGCGGCCCCGAAACCAGGTATTGGGATACAACCTCCAGTCCTGGACGGGATCACACTACCGCAAAGGACTGTGTTTGCGGTCTGGAGGTGCTCTTGGACTTGTTGCTTCACATGATTAATCAGGTGAATGCGACGGCCAGAAGTGCTTGTTATCAGCTTCGGCTGATATGCCAGCTGCGCTCTTTCCTGGAAGTAAGGGATCTTGAAACTGTGGTACATGCTCTGGTAACCTCCCGTCTGGATTTCTGTAATGCGCTCTACATGGGGCTACCCTCGTGCTTGGTCCGGAAACTTCAATTAGTTCAGAATATGGCAGCCAGGTTGGTCTCTGGCACATCTAGAAGAGACCATATTACACCAGTTTTAAAAAGCCTTCACTGGCTGCCAACTAGTTTCTGGGCCCAGTACAAGGTGATGGTTATTACCTTTAAAGCCCTACATGGCTTGGGCCTAGCCTATCGTCGAAACCACCTCCTCCCGTACAATCCAACCCGCGCTCTTCGGTTCTCTGGGAATAATCTACTAAAAGTGGAAAAATCTAGATTATCCACTACTTCCCAGAGGGCCTTCTCGATGACCGCTCCTAGACTATGGAACGGCCTGCTGGACAAGCTCCGTCATTTGTCAACTCTAGACAGCTTTAAAAGAGCTGTCAAGACAGATCTCTTCCAGCAGGCCTTTCCCGACTAGTCTCCCCAGTCACGGAATTGTTTTTTATGTTTCTTTCTCCATTCTCAGCCACTCTATTTGCTGCTGCTTTAATTATTGTAATTATCATAATTATTGTATTATTATAATTTTTAATCTGTAATTTTTGGGCATTTGTCTATTTTAATATTGTTAAATTAATGTTGTTTAATAACTTTTTAAGGGTCGGGAGGGTTAGGGTTGAGTTGATCTTATTGTATCGTATTTTTATGTTGGAAGCTGCCCCTATTGCAACACAGAGGGGTGGGGTATAAATAAATTTTATTATTATTATTATTATTATTATTATTGGTAGAGGTCGGTCCCGATGGCAAAGGCGAAGAACCTTCTGTGATCTCTCCGAATGCTGATGTAAAAATAAGCATCTTTGAGATCAAGGGTTGCAAACCAGTGTCCTTTTTTCAAAAGTAGTAAAATAGAATGGAGAGTTACCATGTGGAAACGGTGGTAACACAAACACAAATTCAACTGTCTCAAGTCCAAAATGGGCCTAAGGCCTGAGTCTTTCTTACGAACGGTAAAATACCTTGAAAAGAAGTAATATTGGGCCCGAGAGGGATCTACGGGCTTGATACCTCCCTTCTGTAATTGTGTGCGCACTTAGTTGGTGGACAGAACAGCTCCGGTGGCTGGGAGCTCCTCGAACTCGAGTGCAGAACCCCCACAGACAATGTTCAGCACCAAGAATTGGAGGTGACTGAGGTCCAGGTGTTAAAATAAGCCTCAAGTCTGTCCCCAAAGGGAGGGGTGGTGAAGTGCGTGGCTACACATCACTGCCAACTCTTGCCTTGATCCGCATTCTTCCTGCAGAAATCCTGTCGGTACTGAGAGGAGGACTGCTGGCGCCGACCGGAGGACGAGGACAAATGCGACAGCAGTCGCTGCTGATGTTGGCCCTGTTGTTGGCCCAGGTGCTCCTGTTGGTATGGCCACTCCTGATACGGTTGGTACTAAGGCCAATGCCCCTCGAAGCGCCTTCGGGGTGGATGGAAGGTGGGAGAGGACATGCTGTGCTTCCGAGCCATCAGAAGTTGAGTTTCTCATCCGAAACCAGAATCATTGAATGGCATGTCCTCAATGGCCGCCCTCGCCTGGGGGTTCAGATCCTACGCCCGAAGCCAAGCATGCCTGCGAGGAGCTACCGAGCCCGATAGCATCTTCGCAGCACAGTTGGTGGAATGCCTAGCGGAGATGATCTGCTGACCGCCCAGGGCATGTGTCTCCACCTGAATAGCCATTGCTAGGGTTTTGTCTTCATCCCAAACTGAAGACAATAGTGGCTCCAACCTTTCCATGAGGTGCTGGACATAAGCCCCCATGCACACTGCATAGTTCGTGACCTTTAAGTCCAGCACCGCAGTGGCACAGATGTTCTTAGCCACTGCGTCCAACTTCTTGCTCTCCCAGTCCATAGGTGATGAGGAGGTCCGGGGGGTAAAAGAAAGTTGGGATCCCTCGACAATGGCTGAATTTGGCTTTGGGTGTTTGAACTACCAACTCGGCCCCGATGGAACAATACGATAGAGGTTTTCTACCTTCCAGGAGGTGGACAGCACCATAGCTGAAGTGGCCCAAGACCTCTTCGCTATTTTTTCCAAGGAAGGGAGGTAGATTATGGCAGGAAGCATCGGGACTTTGTCATGCACCCTCTTTTCTATGGCATCCATGGCCTCGTCATCAGTCCTGGAGACCTCAATGTCAAGGGCATTTGCCATTCGAATTATTTGGTCAGTAAAGCATTTAACATCGTCTGAAGGCAACGCCCACGCCAAAGTGACCAGCCCCATTGGGCTAGATGGTCTCTCCACATCAGAATCCTCTGGAGATGGAGATCAGGACCGTTGCGCCGAGTAACTCGAAGCCGATGAGCCTGCTGGAGATCTTGGGAGTGGCCTATGAGAAAACAGAGGAGCATGGCATGGTGAAACAGGAGGAGGAGGCGTCGGTGGATGCTGCCATTCACACCAAAGTTGTTCAGGGTCAACTGGCAGGAAGTATCGGCCATCCTCATAATGAAGGTCAGGATACTGGAGTAGCAGGGGGTCCTGCTGTGTAGGTCTATCCTCCATACCGGCCCGATCAGCCTCGAGTCCCAGGGATGGAGATTGCAGACCCCAAAGGCCAAAAGGCAACTGAGGGTACCCGTTCCAGTTGATGCGGAGTTAGGGCTGGAGGCTATATCTCAACAATTTCACCCTCCGAATCCGATTCCACTTAAATCGGGGGGGGGGGGGAACAAGAGTTCGTCAGCAGCCACCTCCCTGACCAGTGCATAACTGAAGGATGACGGGGGTGTCTTGGCGGTTTTGGAAGACCTCTTACAATGTGAGCTCATAGATGAAATAGAACAAGCCTTTTTAGAAGAAGAATGATGGCCCACAGAATCTCCTTGGGGCTCTAAACGCTTGCGTTTGGCTGTCTTCTTCCCAGCTCCAGCTCCACGGTGCTTTTTGGAGCCGGAATTGGATCCATCACCCCGCTCCTTATCAGGACCGGCAGTTTTCCTGTCCTTAGTGGACTTTTCCTTGGACCTGTCCTTATCCCAGCAGGTCCCCTTGCCAGAGGTGGAGGGTTGAAGCTCCAGTGAGGCCTGAGATGGTACAGAGGCCCAGAAAGCTGCCTTAAGCTTCGAGTTCCTATTTTTAAGGGCTTGAGTGGCCATTTCCTTGCACAGGGAGCAAACTTTAGGGTTGTGGGCTTCACCTAGGCTAAGGTGGGCTTCACCTAGGCTAAGGACGCACTGATCATGATGATCAGTTGTCGGGATTTTGGAGTTGCACTTGATGCAACGCTTAATGGAAGCCATACCGAGTTTGTCGAAATCAGTTCATGAAGGAAAACTCAAAGTCAAAAACGGTCCATGAGTCAATCGATGAGTGACAATCACCAAGCCAATATCCAAAGAGTAGTCAGAAACCAGAACACAAGTCAAAAGCCGATAGATCAACAATTAGTGAAGCAACTCTAGCGAGCTACGTTCCTTGCTAGCTGCAAGTGTGGAGGACGAAAGGAACTGGAGAAAGAGCGGGAACACCAGGGGATTTATGGGGTGGGTGGAGCTACCACCAAAAAGTTGCAACTGAAGTTTTGCCCAGTGATACCAGAACTTTCTGAGCTAGTGACCAGCAGTACTTTTGCACATTTACAGTGGCACATGCCTTAGTTACATCTCATTTGGACCACTGTGATGCACACTACTTGGGGCTGACTTTGAAGAGTGTTCAAAAACAGCAACTGGTTCAAAGAGCTGCAATCAGGCTGTTAACAGGGGCAGGTTATAGAGACCACACAACGCCTCTGTTGAAACAGCTCCACTGGCTGCCAGTTTGTTTCTGGACCCAATTCAAAGTGCTGTTTATGACATATAAAGCTCGCATGGGGGGCACCATTTTGGAACGCCCCGCTGTGCGTGCATCATGCAAATTCGCCCAGCGCACGGGCGGGGGGGCCTTCCCTGGGCCTTGGGAACACCCCCCCGCCCGTGCGCCGGGCAAATTTGCACAGCGCACACGCGGGGGGGGGGCGTTCCCAAGGCCCAGGGAAGGCCCCACGCTGGCTGCGGCATGCAAATTCACACAGCGCACGGGCAGAGGGCCTTCCAAAATGGCGGCCACGAGCGCCATTTTTGCGTCCAAAAGGGCGGCTGCGCTTGCGCATGCATGTGCACAGTGGTGGGTGCCATTTTGGAACGGCCAACGCACCGGCGTCATGCGTCATGTGCATGACGCTGGCGCATTGGGCGTTCCAAAATGGCACCCGCCGCCATACACATGTGTGCGCAAGTGCGGGCGCCATTTTGGATGGAAAAATTGTGCCCGCGCTCGCTCATGGGGCGGTGGCAGCGGCAGCGGTGGGACCAGCTACGGACCAGTCCCAAGGCCTCCGTGGGCTGCACCCGGCCCACGGGCCGTAGGTGGCCGACCCGTTGTAGAGTGTAAGTTTCAAAAGTCACAGCATGGACATTTGACTACCTGAAATATAAAACAAGAAAATGCCATGACAATATGACTGGAAATAAAATAAGTTTCTTTCCACCCTCACTGGGTTTGGAAGTTAAAGAATCACATTCTGGCTTTTGTTCCTGGTTAAGGAAAGTGAGAAACTGCAGTACCTTACTGACACGAAAAACTTCATGGCAAGGGAGTGACCAGCATAGTTCCATCCATTTGTCAGAGAAAGAACAACAGCAGAAAGTTTGATTTGCTCCCAGCTGCCAGAAAGAACACTCTGCTCTGCAATGGTAGAACTGAAAAGGAGAATGCTCTGGCTCTCACTAACAGCAAGAGGCTTTAGGATTAAGTTTGTGTATGTGTGTGAGAGAGAGAGAGTTTTAATTTGCAAAAATCCTTGGAAGTCACATTGAGAATCACTTGATTGAGAGATAACAACCATATCTTCAAATCAATCAATAACTTTATGAAACTGACTAATAGTATACCAAGAATGTTGTAGGTTGGTTGCCAAATGGCTAGTAAGATACTATTTATCTATAAATATCCTACTTTTCTACAGAGAAATATGATTTTGTGTTAATTACAATTAATTTAAAAAGTAGTTCAGACACCTTTGCTTACAAAGTAACAAACATCTGGTGTCTTCCTATAAATGCTCTCTGAGGATAGAAATTAGTTTGAGAAGTTAAATGTATATTTGGCATCTTAACTATAGGTAAGATAGCGCACCACTGTTAGCTCTGTACATAAATCTGTGGGAAGCATATCCTAGGATAGGGTGCCCAAGACTTATGAATAGAGGAGGGAAGTGCATGTCATGTAAAATAGTGTAGATACCATAAGTAATATACTGATTTGCCTGAGTAAGAAACATAAATCAATTGTTCTGGGAAAAGCAAGAGAAAGCTAATCTCCTTTACTGTCCCTGTCATTCCAGTATGCACTTACGCTCTAATGTCAAATGAGATGAATCCCTTGTGGAGCTGTGAATGAGATCTGTTGACTCATCTGTGGATGCCTCAATATTTTCTTCCATCAGTATGATCTCAGAATCCTGCACATCAAAGTACTTCTGTTTGGTATGGCTGTCATCTTGACCCTTCTCGTGACAGTGGCCTGTAAGACACACAAAGATGTAGACAGAGTTTGGAACGCTGTTGGAAAACTGAATGTCAAATGTTTGAAACTGGGAAATTTAATTCAGTGTTTCCAACACTGATTATTGAAAATTGGCTAATGTGTTAAACTATCATTATTAATTCAGTGTTTGAATCTCAGGACAGAAAGTGGGATTTACAGAAAATGGTATGGAGGGGCACATTTTGCTACTGTCATCTTCAAAAATGCTTTTTATATTGTTTTAAGGTTGCTTTCCCTGACCTGAAATGCCCACCCCCCCACCTGCCATAAGCCCACAGTATTTGGTGGGTAATGTTGGAGGGTGATGTTGGGACTTCCATGCAGCTAGAAACTGTTAGATTTGGAAATGCAATCCTGAGGTACAGAATCTCACAGCCTGCTCAATTAAGTTTTGTCTCTGATCTGAAGCCTTCTTCCCTTCCCTTCCCTTCCCTTCCCTTCCCTTCCCTTCCCTTCCCTTCCCTTCCCTTCCCAAAGCCACTGTCAATACACACACTGTTCATTTGCCATTCAGGTATTTTGCTTGTTAAAGGATAATAAGGAATGATGTGTTCATTTCAGCTATAGGACACTGAACCATTGCAAGTAGAAAAATAGGTGCTTGGTACAAAAATAAATCAGTGAATCAAGGAAGAAGAATTTTTAATAAAAAATGAACAATTATATTTTCTTTTCCTTGCCACTTCTTAAAAATGTGATCTGCAGAGATCAATGGTAAATCACATATTTTCATTATTTAATTCAATGGGACTTATTTCTGAGTAGATTTTTTTAAAGCAGAAGACACAGGGCAGGGTGGGAGGGCATGAATTTACTTAGCTCTATCTTTTGACTTCAAACTCTGATCTTATCAAACCCATCAGTGTTTGTGATATGCTGAAAAAGGGGGTGGGTGAAAAGAAGAAGAGGTGGGGGGAGATAGAGAAGGCAAGAGATGATGGGATTTTTGTTTTGGAGGAATGAGAGCTTTCCACTGAATTATCCAAGTGTCTAACACTGTGTAAGCAACAGTAAACACACTACAGTATTACAAATGGGTTCACAGCAGCTCAGCCAAAATAATATACAATATTGTTTATTACAGAGTAATATACAATTATAACCAGATACAGTCAACAGAGGAAGACTGAAAAGAGTAATAATGAAATCTACAGAAAGACATACATGCCAATGGATGTTGGGATTAGCCCTTCAAGTGTAGCAGACCAGATATTATGTAAAAGCTGTGACTGCTTGAAGGATAAGGAAATAAAATATTCCCATTCCATTCCCCACCTTTCCCCACATTCTTCTTCATTTGCTCCCTATTCTATTCTTAAACTGCTTCCTAGATATTCTTTGGCTGGATTTCCAGAACATTTTCTGTTTCTACTACTTTGAAAGATAGTCACATCACAGCAAGCAAATTAACATGCCTAACAAGGGATGTCCTCCAATCCTATCCTTAGCCATTCCTGACTTTCCCAATCTGCCAAATGAAGACACCGCCCCTCCTCCACCAATTCTATAAATAATGAAGTCACTGAAATATAAAATTAACTCCAGCATTAATGAGGGAAATGGGTGAGTTAAGCCACATTAAGAAAAAACAACAACCACTAATGTGTTAACATCTTAACAAACTACGAACTGCTCATCTCCAAGCCTTGGATGCAGATGTGACTCCTGCAGGGCTACACCTGCTAGACTGCCCCTAAACTATTGACATACACAAGCATAAGTGCTATCAAGTGCTATGAAAGTTAATGGAAGCCCAGAAGCAGCACTGTTTGCTGGATAAAGCCTTCAGTAGTTTTTATATGACAATAATACTAGCAGAAGAAAGCAAAATTAATCTAGTTATTGGTAACAACTTTGAGATGTTAACAAAAATACTCCTTTTAGAATTCTATTATTGTTTATTCAAAAGTAATCACTAATAAGTTCAATGGGACTTATTTGCAGCCTAAAACTTTAATACATTTGGAGTTGAAAAATAACTTCCAATTTACAGCATTTAGTTAATCTGTGGTTGGAGAAAGATGATGAATTTACTGATTTAATTTCACAGTTAAAAATTCTTGGTATTGAAATGTAAAGTATTTCTTTGGGATGGCAGATTATTGGTGAAGTAACTTCCAGTCCTTTGGAAAGACTGCAGAGTCAGCCCTCAATACAAACAAATCACATTTGTATATTAGATTGAAGTGGAATTTCAACACCTAGCTTAGAATATTGAATGACTTTTTCCTGCTTTTTCTTTCTTTTGTAGTATAAAGCTTGTTTTCCATGCACAATTTGTCTGGAACTATCTGATCAGCATGCATATTTTGGTGGGATGTGCTGACTTAAGTGAACATAGGTCAAAGAGGACATCTTTGTTCTGCATATGGAATACTGCATAGTCAGGATTCTATAACTCTTATTTGACTTTAATAGATCTTCTAAAAATCAATTTGGTTGAAAAACAGCTTAGAACTGTAATTAATTAAATATGTGATTTAATCTGGGGAAGTGTAAAGTGTGAAGGATACTTTCTGAGCTAAGAGCTTTGAAACTTTGAGGTCCTTTGTATAGGAAATACTTCAGCCAAATCTACTACTGCCCTTTTAATGTTAAATGTTACAGCAAACCCCATCAAAAAGGCACTGGCCTGGTAATTAGAAATCAATACATAAACAAGAGTACAACAACCATTTGACTGCATTAAATTAATTGGCCTCTCAGCTCTCCTCTGACATAAGGCAAACTGCTTTTGAAAATGAAGAACATTTCCAAAATGGTTTGTTAAACAACCTGGGAAACTACAGACACTAAGAATGATTTCTAAATACTGAAAAAATCTCCTAGCAGTTCACTAATTCCTAACCATAAAATACAGTGTGAGTTAAAAACGCCTTCTGCTGGGCTAATTCTGATCATTAATGGAGCAAGGGTGGGAGTGGAGATGTTGTGGATTTAATGCTTCATCCAAAGCCCTGTTGGCTTGGACCAACCAAGTCTGAAGGTGTAAGGGTGTGCTTTTTTCCCCTTCCAACCTCAGAAGAACGTTGGGGGTGTTGTGTGGGAAATTAGCTCCCATTGCTTGCAGCAGAAAGAATGTTCCATGCCAGCTATTTTTAAAGAGATGGATCTGGATTAGACTCTTTCATGGCCAGAGTAACTCTGGATCCACTGGAACTAAATCTGACTCCAACAAGACTACACAATAAGACCTTACACTTGCTCCTGCTGAAAACATAAGCACTAACAATAGCTTTTCATGTAAGTAACTTTCTACAAATAGCACTGGAGCCTCCATAAAGATGGAGACCCCTTTGCCAAGGGAAGCTTCTCCCTGTCAGAGGCAAATCACTCTTGTGAAATACTAACCTCCTCTGGCAATCAGCTTCAGGAGTGGTGGTGATCTCTTGATAGGTCCCCCCCCCCCCTTTTTAAGTGTCTTTCATGAATATCTCTTCCCATTTTCAAAGAAATGTCAGCCTGTAAAGAACCACTTGCTTGATCGCCTTTGGTTACAAAGCATGAAGTGAGTGGAAATTTGTGTTGTTGTTTTTTTTTTTTTAAATTATACATGGACAAGTAGGCCAGTGAAAATTTCTGGGCACTAGCGACATGGGACATGTACTCTTCTCCCTGTCAGATGTCCTTCTAGAAGATGTATCCATTGCATGTACTGAAATCTGAGGGAATGGGGATTTAGCATCTCATATCCAGTAGGTTAGAGAACAAGTGTGGTGTAGTGGTTTGGGCATTGGACAACCCTGGAGATCAGGGATCACATCTCCACTCAGTCATGGAAACCCACTGGGTGCTTTAGGCAAGTCACATTCTCTTAGCATCAGAGGAAGGCATAGGCAACCGCCCCCCCCCCCAACAAACTGTGTCAACAAAACACTGTGTCATAGAATTGTCACAAGTTGGAAATGTCTTGAAGGCACACAACAGCAACAATAAAGTAGGCTATACCAGTGGTTCTTACCCTGTGGTCTGTGGACCCCTAGGCTGCTGCAATGTCCTCACCGGGGGGGGGGGGGGGGGCACAAAGGCTTTAAGTTTACTTAGTCCACCTCCTCCTGGCAGTGGAGTGGCTGTGTGATAGAAATGAAAGCAAAGGCAGGCTGGTTAGCTAGCGGGGCCTGCACGTTGTCTGTCACTGACAGCTCTGCTATAGAGAAGTGGCAGGCTGAGTAGCTGAGAGACACTGGAGCTGCCAGCCAGCCAGCCATTGCCTTTCTTTCTCTCTTTTTCTCTCTCTCTCCTCTTCAGGAGAAAGACAGGACACCTAGAACAAGGTCCTGAGGTGATACACCTGGGAAGAGGCAGCCATGTTTTCTTCCAAACTCTCCCTCGAAACAGTGATACTCCCAACAAAAGACCTGCACGTCTCCAGCCTTAAGCTGAGCAACTACACCTCCCTCATGACTCCTCCTCTTCCACCACCATCACATCAATTGCTCCTACACCCCTGAACTCTCCTAAACTTTGTAACTTCTTCCTCCACAATGAAAAGGGGAAGATACAGACGTTTCCTCACCACCATGTCACCCTCACATGTGGGGTCAGACTTATCACCCTTTCATGGTGTGCATGCCTCCTGAAGTGACATGTTGGTATTTGCAAAGCGTTCACATATTTCTGCACTGAAGGATTATCATGGAGGAGAGATCGGAAAGCGGTAGGCAATAAGGGAGGGAAAAAAACAGGAGGAGGAGAATCCCAGCAAAACAGTAGCCTTGAGAAAGTGCCACAATCCTAGTTAACCTGTCTTCAAGGTTGCTTATGGAAGAAACATTTCTACCCCACTTTTCTTCCCTTCTTCATCAGGAGGGGAGGAGACTGAGATGGGAGAAGAAGGGAGGGAAAGAAAGAGTGAGTGAGTGGGCAGGTGGGCAAGCTAGCAAGCAAGCAAAGGGTCTGGCCGGCTTCCTCACCACTGATATTAGTAATTGAGAGCAGTGGCATCCCTAGGGTTGGTGTCACCAAGTTCAGTAATACATGGTGTCACCCCCCCCCCCATTAACTTCCTCCCATTTCACACCACACAGAATCCTTAGTAATGCTTTTTTGCAGTAATATTATTTGTAAATCGTAATTCCTAACTAAAAAAAAAATAAAATAACAAAATTATAGCTTCAAATTACAATATCATATGCACAACCTAAATGTATTTAAATATACATAGTGAAGATTTGGTTAACATGTGATATTTTTAAAGAAAATTTAAAAAGAATAAACAAAATAAATTTAATTTATTTTTTTAAATTTTTAAAGATTTTTTTGGAATTTGAATTTTTATTTTAAAACTTTTGGGGCTTCTCCTTTCTCCACACACTGAGCTTCACCCCACTCCCACCATCTCTTAAAGAATTTTAAAGGGAAGCAAATGAATGCCACAGCCTGTTTCTGGCCAAAGGCAGATGTTTGGGGAGAAGTGGTGTCACCCTCCCCCTGCTTGTCACCTGGTGCTGTCCACCCCCCCCCCCCCGCCGCCCCCCGGTGATGCCACTGATTCAGAGTTTGGAAAGTTGCATCCCCAGTCAAAACTCTGCAGTAACTGACAGTGGTTTGCAGGGGATCTGGTGCACTAGTAGTGTCTTCTGCTGCAATCCTAGAAGCCCAACTTTATATTCACTTGTGGAAGGAAGGGGAGGGAGAGAGAGCAAGAGAAAGGCAAAGGCTGACTAGCTGTCGCTCAGACTACCCCATTCCTGCAGCGGAACATATACGTGACAGGAGCAAAGCCAATGGCTAATGGCTGGGCCTGTGTGTTGCCATTCAATCTGTTCCAGCCTCTAACTGGCAGGAAGAGGCAGGAGAAAGGGAAGGTTTAATGGATGGTGTAACTGTTATTCAGTGTTCAGGTATTGTTGTTGTTGCTAGGCTTTTAAATCTTACATCTTGGGGGATCCAAGACAACAAAAGATATTTAAAGTGGATCCTTGGTAAAGAAAAGGTTACGAATCACTGGGCTACACACTACCACTTGGGGAGGGACCAAAAAATAAAAATGAAGAACAAAAACAAC
This sequence comes from Phrynosoma blainvillii, assembly GCA_026167975.1. Lineage (NCBI taxonomy): Eukaryota > Metazoa > Chordata > Lepidosauria > Squamata > Phrynosomatidae > Phrynosoma > Phrynosoma blainvillii. The sequence continues at coordinate 368,773,789 of JANUYF010000001.1, read as the reverse complement.
CCAAAAGACATTCAGCTACAGGTAAGAATTTTGCTCAAGTCAGAATGGAGATCCTAGATGAATGTACAGTAGCCCCTCCCAATTCGCGGGGGATCCATTCCAGACACCCTGCAAAAATGGCGACTCTCAAATATTTGAGTCCCATTGAAAATAATGGCACGTGCTCATGGCGCAGGTGTGGGACTGCTCACAGGTGTGCACCACCATTTTATCCTTCACTCTTGTCCCTCCCACAAAGAGTGAGACAGCGGACCTCAAGTCTGCGAATGGGGAGGAACAACTGTATTTTTACAAAGTAGGTTTATAAAGGAATGACAGAACAGCCAAACTTCATACACTTTTTAAAATACTTGCTATCCAATTAAATTTGTTGTGGTTTTCTCTCCTCACTTCAAATGCTGCATCCAAGCCTCATATATTTTCTTTCTACATTCCTCTCTTCTCTCTCTCTCCCCCCCATTAAAATTTAATTGGTTTCATATTTTTAAATCCCTGCAATATGCATAGGGTTTCATGTGTAATTCATAAGAGATAGCAAGCACAAGACCCCAATGCTGAAATTAGTCCTCGTCGCTGACATCTGATCCAGACTGATTTTGAAATATGTTTGGTGTATTCTGTGAATGTGATGCCCTTCAGTACAGAAAACCTTGGTCACCTTCACATTCTGATGACAGGAGAATAAATATTATAGGGGGGAAACCCAGAATTTTAAAAGCAACATTTTAAAAACAAACAATATTTTTAAAAAGCAAAAGGACATTTTAAAAACAAAAGAATAAAAAAGCATTTTAAAAGCAAAAGAATGAAGGGAGCCCAAAGAGTAAAAAGTAACAAAATCCTGGAAGAATTAAGTTCACATCCTTTAAATTTTTAAATTTTAAAATGCAGTGGCCAACTAGGCTGATTCAAGCTCTGCTATACTTAAAAACTGAAGTAACTTTAGGTTTAGCTGCCTTACAAAAAGATAGTGGCTAGTTGAATGCCACTTCTTGGTCTCACCATACAAGTCTAAGATCATGAGATCTCTACTATTGAAAGTCTGATGCTTAATAACAATATGTAACATACTAATTACAACAAACTTGGGCTCAGCTTAGTAACAGGAGGAGGTAACTTAGCTATGGAAGTCTTTCACTAGAAAATCACAAACTGAACATTACTCAGCATCACAATACCACTGCAAGCAACAGCAAGTACATTTCTATATCACTTATCAGTGCACTTAAGCACTTCCTAAACGGTTTACAATATGTAAGCTAATTGCCCCCAACAAGCTGGGTACTCATTTTAGCGACCTACGGAAGGATCCAAGGCTGAGTCAACTCTGGAGCCCTATCTGGGATCAAACTCACAACCTTGTGGCTATGAATGGCTGTAGTACCAGCTTTTAACCACTGTGCCACAGGGCTCCCTAACAGATCAAGGCATCTACATTTGTTATCAATTTTTGGCTTAGTTGAATGAGAGATACATTCTTTTTTAACATTGCTTTTCAACTCATTCTAACATGTCATCATAACATGTTCTAACATGTGTTAACAAGAAAAGGCATTGAGAAAGTAACATAAGGTAATGGTAAGATTAACTTCTCTTCATCAATCAGTCAGAAAAGAAACAGCTGCAGGGAGTTTGCTTCCTCCGTCACTGCCATGAAAAATGATCTAATCCAGTAGTTCCCAAATTTTGCTTCTCTTTTTTGTTTTGAACTTCAGATTCCAGAAGTCCCAGCCAACCTGGCCAAAGAATTATGGGAGCTGAAGTCCAAAACATCTGGAGTACCAAAGGTTGAGAACTATTGATCTAGTCCATTGCCAATTGCCCTGGGATTATATACATTTTGCCTTTGCCACTGGCTAGAAAACCAAGAGCCACTGGGAGGATATTATCTTAGGAATGTTGATACAGTTGGCCCTCTTTATCCTCAGATTTCTTATCCATGGATTCAACCCCACGGCTTGAAAATATTTTTAAAAATTGCAAAAGTAAACTGTGATTTTGCCATTTTATGTAAGGGTCACTATTTTACTATGCCATTGAATATAATGGGACTTAAGCAACCATGGATTTTGGTATCCACGGTGTGTGTGCAGTCCTGGAACCAAACCCCAGCAGACTCTGAGGGCCCACTTGTACTTTGTCTTTCCACATGTTGAGATTTCAACTATGAGCAGACCTATCCAGCTTGCTGAATAGTAGAGATTATAGGAGTCATACTCTAAACCAGGAGCAGGCATACAGCCTCTGGTTCCCATTTCTATAGTCTCTGAAGCCACTCACCTGTACCCCAAAGCCCTAAAAAAAATCAGTACAATTTTTGCCCCCAGACTCACAGAAAATACCTCGAATGAATGAAGAAAGACAAAAATATACCCACAAGCATCTCAAAACCCCATTCTGCCCCTCAAATACCTCATATTTCCTTTTTATTCATTCTCAAAATGGAGACAGCAATGTCAATTCCTGTCACCATATTGAGAGGGACTGCAAAGAAAAATGGGAGGTATCTGACCTTGCTGGGAGGTGGTGGTGGGAACTGGCCAGTGCCCCCATGCAATTGCCCACTCCTGCTCTAAAACATCTGACAAGAAAAATTTCCCCAGATTTATCCCCTGCTTCCCAAAATATCCTCCTCCATTGGCTAGGGAAGGAAGTGCTGCTCCAGAGCTTTCTTTGCTCCTTCTTCCTCATTATTTTTATTATGTCTCTTTGACAGTATGCTGGTGGCCAGAGTGTGCAAAATACATTTTAGGTGATTTATAAATGTTTAAGTAATCAAGAAATGATAAACCACCAAGGAGAACAGACATGCTTTTTGGTTAGGAAAGATATTAAGTATATGAAAGGGGAAAAACACATGAATTTCCAAATGCTAATATGATTATTGAAAAGGTGAACCACTGCTCTTCACTGAGATCAAGAAAAAGACAAAGGCAGCAGATTTGAATTAAATGGAGGCTGACTCATACGGATACACTTTATTTGACCACCATGCACCTGATGTAGCAAAACAGGGGTACTTTGTGCTATTGATAAGCTTTGCATTTGAGATAACAGTGGGTGATAAGGGAAATTGTATTGGGCTACCATTCTGGATATTGTATTAGATCTGTGATGACTCATTCAAACATGGAAGCCATCATTTTATGCTACAGTCACCTAGTGGTCAATGTGCTGTTGTGAACCAGCCTATGGTTGACACAGCAAGCCATCTGGGACATCAAAAATAACTTTAATTAGCAGGCTTAAAGAAGATGAGTTAACACAAATTAGTGTTTTCAGCCACAAATCCCATCCTAACAGCAGCATGTTTGTCTGATACCTGAAAATGCATGATTTTTGGCACTCTGTTTAATGCTCATACTTTGTGGTCCTTAAATAAAGGACATCCTTAACAATAAGGGACACCTGGCAACCATAACTGTACAGTATTTCTTTCCTTGCTTCTGTACTCTATTTGATCCTCACAAGATATCAATAACCTAAATTCCAGAAAAACAATTATGCAAAGTAAATTTAGTGAATGCTCTTCCTCAGTTTATTTGAGCACAGCTCTTTGGCACATATGAATGGAATGCAGGGCAATTTAGCAAATGACACACAGTTACCTCCAGTGGAAAAATATGATAAGCCCTATTCAGAGCATGGGGAAATTAATTATTTGGACTACACGTTAGGGGGGATTCTGGGAGTAATATTTTTTCCAAGTTCTGACTCTAGCATACAGTGACCAAATTTTATTTTATTTTGATGCTCCAATAGGTAGTTCATTATTTCAACAAGATGACCACTGAGATAAGTTGATATGAAAACAGTGTTTCCCAGTATAGCTTTGTTGTTAAGTTATAGTGCCCTTCTCACCCCAAATTGCGCTTAATAATAATAATAAAATTTATTTATACCCCGCCCCTCTGCATAGCAATTGGGGCAGCTTCCAACATAAAATAGAACACAATAAAATCAATCCCAAAACCCAGCCCCCACCACCCCTTAAAAAGTCATTAAACAATCATCAGTTAAAACATTATTTAAGATTAGGACAATAACCAAACAACAATAATGGCTGAAATAGTGGCTAAAATGGGGGGGGGGGGAGGAGGTGCAATTGGGCAGGCTTTTATGACTGGGAAGATTAGTCAGGAAAGGCCTGCCAGAAGAGATCCGTCTTGACAGCCCTTTTAAAGCTGTCTAAGGTCGTTATATGACAGATCTCGTCCAGCAGGCCATTCCATTGTCTGGGAGCGGTCATCGAGAAGGTCCTCTGGGAAGTAGCTGACAGTCTAGATTTTTTTTCACCTGTAGCAAATTCATCCCAGAGGACCGAAGTACGTGGGGCAGATTATACGAGAGGAGGCGGTCTCGAAGGTAGGTTGGACCCAAGTCATTTAGGTAATAACCAATACCTTGTACTGGGCCCGGAAACTAATAGGCAGCCAGTGAAAAGACTTCAATACAGATATTATATGGTCTCTTTTAGATGTACCCGAGACCAACCTGGCTGCCATATTTTGCACTAGTTGAAATTTCCGGACCATGCACGAGGGTACCCCATGTAGAGCATGTTGCAGAAATCCAGACAAGAGGTTACCAGAGCGTGTACCACAGTTTCAAGCTCCCTTACTTCCAGGAAAGGGCGCAGCTGGCGTATCAGCTGAAGCTGATAACAGGCGCTCCTGGTCGTCGCATTCACCTGATTAATCATCTGAAGCGACGAATCCAGAAGCACCCCCAGACTGTGAACACAGTCCTTTGCGGTGAGTGTGACCCCATCCAAGACTGGAAGTTGTATCCTGATGCCTGGTTTCGGGGCCGCTACTGTAAGTACTTCCATTTTGTCTGGATTCAGTCTCAATCTGTTTTTCCTCATCCAGTCCATTACTGCCTTAAGACAGTCATTGAGAGGAGACATGCCATCTGAAGACGAGACTGAGGACCGAGACATAAAGAAATATATCTGGGTGTCATCAGTGTACTGATAACACCCCGCCCCATGTCTCTGGATAATCTCTCCCAGCGGCTTCATATAGATGTTGAATAACATCGGGGACAGAATGGCACCTTGGGGGATGCCACACTTAAGCTCCTTCCTAGCGGAGCTACCATCCCCGAGCAACACCCTCTGGAATCTGCCCGAGAGGAAGGAATGGAACCACTGCAATGCAGTGCCTCCGATTCCCAGCCCTCTCAGGTGATCCAAGAGGATGTGATCTATTGTGTCAAAGGCCGCTGAGAGGTCTAAGAGCACCAGCAGGGTCACACAAGTGCAAACTGATTTACAGGACAAACTACAATAAAACATCTATTTCTTTAATGTGTCTTATTTATTTAATTTATATAATGCCTTTCTCCTGGAGTGGGAACCCATACAATTTGAAAAACAATTAAAATAATTTCATTTAAACCATATAAAATTACAGTAAAAAAGACAAAAATTAAAAACATAAACAAACATGGCACACTTCCCAATAAGAAGCATCCCTGAGGGTGATTACATATTAAAAGCCTGCTTGAACAAAAACATTTTTGCCTACTGGCAAAAGAAAGTCAGGTAAAGGGCCAGTTTAGGCTCCCATGGAAGGGAATTCCAAAGGGTCAGAGCACCTATGAGAAAGTGCTCCCTCATGTCCTCACCAAGCGAGCCTGGGATGGTGATGGGATCAAGCAAAAGCCTTCCCCAATGCTCTTAAAGTTCTGGCAGGTTCGTATGGGGAGACACAGTCTTTCTGATAGTCTAGACCCGAGCCGTATAGTGAGATGTCTCCTATTGTGAGATTTCTTCCCCCCACCCTTACCAATAAAAGCTGCAGTAAAATACTGTACACAAACCAAGACCTGACCATTGCGTAATATGCTCTGCTCCCAGTGCACATAGCAGTAAAAATTACACTTATGAAATATAAAGCATCACTAAATAAATCATGAAAAGAAAAACCAGGACAAACATCTGTCTGTTAAATTCAAACAGTATGTGGCACAAAATGGTATACAAAGGCCACCTTTTCAGAGAATGTAATAGGGCTGCTGAAAAAAACAAACCCACAATCCCTTCAAAAATGTACAATTGATCCATTAATAATAGGTAGGGTGGTGGCAGGCCTGCTACATTAAAAGCCACTACACCCTGCTCTTTATCCTCTGTCATCACTGGATACAACAGGATATTTCTCTTTGTGACGTGGATAGAGACCACAGTATGTTCTAAGCAATGTCTGGGAACGAGGCCCAACATGGAAGATGATTTTCTAAATTTAACTCTCCAACATTGTCAGCATAGAAGGAAGACTAGGAAATGCTATTTGCAATGCCTCTCAGGGTATTTTGATGCTACATATAGAGCAGCAGGCTACGCAGTGTTGTGCCCTGAATTTCAATTAGTGCTTCAAAAATAACTTGATGTCCTTTAGAAGACACAGAAGGGTGAAAGGCATAATCATTCAGAACGGTGCCAGCTTATTGTTGGCAAACTTCTTAGGTGTGAATGGCAACTTCTAGTCCTTATTTCAGGCGTTCTACTTTTCTTTGCGCACTAAATTATTTTTAAAATGAGCAAGTTATCCTAATGAAGAACCAGCCACTTCCAAAATATGTCCTGATACTGGCTTCTACATATGAGCCAATTCTGTCTACAGAAACAAGAACAAGCCAGAGTAATGGTGGCCAGGTAAGTTTCTATTAAGAAGTAAACTCTGCTAACATGGATGTGTTCTGTTCTTTTTAACAACGTAATTTCTTAACAATGGGCTGGATCCAGACTCCGTCATGTTTTATTCCCATGCTGAAATCATGCTGAAACCATGTTGCACAGGCATAAAACATGACCAACTTAGGTTGCCTTTATATATACGCAGATTATACCTCAACAGTATTCAGTTTCTCTAAAAGCCAAAGTAGAAAACTTGAAATCATTCTCCAGTTCCATCATGGGGCCAGAATTAGAATACATTACATGGCTGCCACACTGATCTCAGAGAGATAAAATCAGCTTCTTCAAAAGCTGTATTAAAAACTGACTCTAAGTTGATAGTGCTAGAGCAGAGGTAAGCCACTTGTACAAGCAGAAATAAACCACAAAGAAGTGGTTTATAAATACAGTTGTGCTTTTCCTGAAATGCTACATTTTGAACTGTCACACTCACACCTGCAAAGCTGTAATTTGGTCCTGAAAGACTGTCATTAACTTTACTGAAAGTGAACTTAGAGCATGGTGAATCTGGGTTTTTTATTTGCTTCATTTTTGAGGAATAACTCCAGAAAGAAACAAGAAGACCAGTCCTATACCTAGGACTAGAAAGGTAAATTATAATAATATGGTTCACTGAACATAGTATGAATGACTCCTAAATGTGCATACAATAGCAGTCATAACTGTTTTAAAAATTAATTTTGCTACATATTTATATTACAGGTTGAATATCTCTTATCAGGACTTCCAAAATCTGAAATATTCCAAAAACCAAATTTGTCCACATGGGTGGCTTTGTTTTCTGGTGCTTCAGTGTACCCAAACTTTGTTTCATGCACAAATTTATTTAAAATCTTGTATAAGGTGTATATAAAACATAAATAAATTCCATGTTTACACTTGAGTCCCATCTCCAAGATATCTCATTATGTATATATAAATATTCAAAAATCCAACAAACTTCAAAATCCAAAATACTTCTGGTCCCAAGCATTTCGGATGAGGGAGACTCAACCTGTAAAACTAGGAAAGGTTCTTGACTACCTTTCCTTACTTTCTTTACAGGAATCTTTCAGATGCATCTCACAGAAGTGTGGGATCAAATGTTTAAAACAGGGCCCCTTTGCCAAAAGCAGTGTTCTCAGGCTAGCTGCTTTTTCTTCAAATTTCTCAGCTTTAGAAGTCACCTTAAAACTATTCTGGTGAAGACAGTTTTATACAACTCCAATTGGTGTCCTCACATTAATCCTTCACTTTTTTCTTCAGAAAAATAGGTAAAATTTCACTATGCAAAGTACTTTTATCTGGAGTACCGTAACTATGCAGTATTATGTTGAGCTGTAGCCATTTTCAGTATTTAGGAAAGAAACTCATTTTTGTATTTATATTACTTAGAGTAAGTGAAATAGCATTTTGTGAGCTATGCTAAGCACTTATTTGCAAGTGAGCTCTATGTCATTTTCTTGTCATATTATACTTCTAAAGAGACCCAGTGTGGTGCAGTGGTTGAGTGTTGGACTAGGCCTCTGGAAGGCCAGGGTTCAAAATCCTGCTCAGTCATGGAAGCTGGCTGGGAGAATCGTGGTCACGTTGCAGCCTCTCAGTTTCAAAAGAAGGCAATGGCAAACCCCCTCTGAATAAATCTTTCCAAGAAAAACCTTAATAGGTTTGACTCTGGGTCACCATAAATTGGAAACAATTTGAAGGTACACAACAACTACATTTGTACAACAGTAAACACTTTAGAAATAATATACTTTTAAAGGCACACATATCAACTTTGTTTGATTTTGGCATTTACTAGTATTAAAACCTAGCTAAATGCTTTTCTTTTTGTGCCACTTATTCATTAAATATGGGAGAAGATAGTTAGGGTAACAATTTCTTCTAGCAAAAAACCTGTAGAAAGCCTCACAGTTCAACTAGCACTCATTATCTTTTTCAATATACTTAATGAAATATGAGCCACAGACATATGAATGAAGCTTGTTTTCTAAACATAATTGCAACTGCTTTACAGTGTTAATTCCAGCCCTGATTCCTACCAGCAGAGGTGGTTCTCTCATGATGGAAAAAAGATACAATCTTCCTACTGACTCCAGCCCTGATTCCACATTGATTTTGTTCACAGTACACCAGGCACTGGATGATGGTCCTGGTAATTGTGGCTTCTGAGCATGATATAAATTTTCTTCATACCACAATTATGCATATTTAATGGACACAAAGTTATGGTACAGTAACTGATTTTTTCTAGTCATCCTACTAACATTATTCCAACTTGAAATTTGGGGCTACAAATTAGAACTTCCCCCCAATTCTACACATAGGGAATATAGCTTTTTAAAAAACTGTAAGATCCTTCAAAGCCCTCTTGTGCAGAAATGATGAGAAACTACATGAATTATCTAAATATTTAATAGTTTAAACAATTTTATGTTCAGTCTGTTCTAGGTACTATTAGTATTTGAGATATACTCTAATATTTGAATGCTTGAATTAATTCCTTTAAAAAGATTTCTTTTGAGGCCACTGAAATAACAATAATTAAACATGGTGTCCAATTCCCAGTGCTTCTTCTCTGCACCTGTGCAGCAACACTACCCCCCCAAACAGTGTGGTGTAGTGGTTTGAGAGTTGGACTACAACTCTGGAGATAAGGATTCAAATTCCTGCTCAGACATGAAACCCACTGAGTGACCTTGGGCAACTTCACATGCTCTCAGCCTAAGAGAAAGGCAAACCCACTCTGAACAAATCTTGGCAAGGAAACTGTGCTAGGTTTGCTTTATGATCCACCATGGAATGAGTGTTGGACTATGACTTTGGAGATGAGAGTTTTCTTCCCCACTTGGTCATGGCATGCCACACACTCAACTCCAGAAAACCATGTGATAGGTTCACATTATGGTCACCATAAGTTAGAAATGACTTGAAGGCAAGCAACAACAGGCTTGCCTTAGAGTAGCCACAAGTTTGAAATGATTGGAGACATACAACAAAGTTTAAAATCAAAAAAGCTGAATAAGCTGAAATTAAATCATCTATTCTATGAAATCACCTGAGTTTTATTGCAGGAAGCACAGGGGAGAACTGTGCTCGTGAAAAGCCAACACAATACCTGCATGCCATAAGACAGGGGTAGACAACCTTTCCCCTTTAAGGGCCGAGGGACTTCAGTTCCCAGAAATCTCAGCCATGTTGGCCAATAGTCCTATGTTGGCCAATAGCTCCTGGGATTCTGGGAGCTGAAGTCCCTCCACCCTTAAAGGGGAAAGGTTGCCTACCCCTGCCGTAAGAGGTCACCAGAAAGGATTTTTAAAAAGCTTAGTAGAGATGTGCTCAAAGTAGGTACAAATGAAGTTCCATATGTTTTTAAAAATCTGTTCTAGAAATAGATGATTTAAAGAATCTGTAAGACTGAGAATGAGCATGAACTTGTTCACGTATGCGCTGTGAAACTAAGAAAAAGCAGAATTAGAATGATAATGAAAAATAGAACATGAACACTTCAAGTTTAAGCAGGGTGGGCAAAAATTAATCCTTCATATATTATTAGACTCCTAATTCCTATCATCCCCACCCACCAACCATGATGGCTAGTGATGGTGATAGCTGGAGTCCATCAACATTTGGAGTTATCTTATCATTGAAAAGACTACCATCACACCAAAGGCAAATACATAAAAGGACACTGGGATAGGTAGGACAATTTTCCAACTTCGCTTGAAAATTATTTTCTGGTCAGTCATAGATCTACTCCTAAAAATAATGCTCCCCCCCACCCCCATATTAATCTGGAATATACTGATACAATTCTCACTGATAGAAACTAAGGCACAGTTGCTGTGGCTATCCATGACTTTTTGATTATATTCATTTGGGTTTAACCTAAACAAGAGATTGCAATCTTTATGCCCATTTATCTGAGAGCAAGCCTCCGTGAGCTCATAAAAACTTGCTTTCAAATAGGCATGTATCAGATGGTAACTGTTAAACTTTTTTCTAATTGTATGATTAATCTTTCTCTAAACATATGAATACAAAATGTGCTCTGTTTGTTTTACTAACTCTTTGTTTCCAGAAATATAAAATTTGGACTTTGGATGGAGGAGATATCAAAGGGAAAATATGATACATTTGGGGAATATATAGGGTTGTATCCATTGCTGTTTGTCCAGTGGAATGGAAACTGCTGGTGAAACAGCTTCCCTATATATCCTTCAGCACTCTTCTGCACATCCCTAAACCTGCTGTAGAGGATTGAGAGCCCTTAAGAGCAGATTTGGGGGGCATGAGGGAGGAAGAAAGCAATTAGTCCCATGGGCTTATGTGAAGTTGAAAGGAGCTCTTCAGGATGCAATTCTAAACAGATTTACAAAGGAGTAATCCCAATATGCAAAGCATTTAGTTATAAGTAAATATGGATGATGCACACCAGGGATGAGCAACTGTGTCCATTCATGTAATAGTTGCCTACTAGTGCCTTAGCCAACAGAGATAATGGTGGATTATTGAGCATTGGAATTGTAGTGTAAAATCATCTGGACAGCTACCATTGCCCACCTCTGGTTTACACATAAGTGCAGTGTCAGATCCTATTGATACCTGCAGGAATTTTAAGACAAGTGAATACCATTGTTAACACAACCTGTTGGGAACAATTTATTAATATGATTTCTATCCTGCTTTTCTCTCAACAGGGACCCAAAGTGATGGTTATGTGACCACCATTTTTTGTGGTGTAATTCCATACCCAGATGGAGACACCAAGAAGATTATTTGTCCACTAGGCACTGTGTGTTTTTAGATTAAGAAAGAGAAGTATTACCTGCCAGTACTGCAGCCCTTTCCTCATCTTTTTCAGCTTTATTTTAGTAGAAAACCAAAATAATGGGTGTGTGGATAGCAACGTTTAACTGAAGACCAGATCACACAGCACAGAGAGTAGGCTGGGTTTACCTTTCCAGGTTTTGGGAAGGTAGACAATCTCATATCTGCATAATGATCAGTACAAAGATGTTTATCCAGGTGAATGCAGATAACAACCATCAGTTCTATTAACTTCATAAATTTGGTAGGTGCATCAAAAGCGATTGCATGATGCTCTATTATATTTAATATTTGATTCTGTTTCTTATGGAAACATAATCTAATTTTGATCAAGATTTATCATTACATAATGCCAATAAATAAAAAGGGAGTGCTGAAGTTAATATGTGGACTGCAATCAAATCTGTTAAGTAGACTTTGATTACGTAAAGCAACCGCTGTAAAAATGCTGCATAACTTCTTCTTTTTTGTGCTGTCACCTTTGTGGAAGAATTCCTGTAACAACCATTCATACAAGACTTTTATCCTACATATGAACTGACTGAGCCATTCAAGGGTCATACATTTTACAGAGGAATGCCAGTGACTTCCATGATTGTTCAGAGAAAGATAGAGCTGATGTCACTGAAACAACTACTGACTGTCTCTCTGTATGTAGAATCACAGAATCATAGAGTTGGAAGAGGCCGTATATAAAAAGGGTAAGCAAGACTTCAGGTGTTAATTCAATTCTTAGATCCACCCAAAGAAACTGATTCAAAATCATTATCTTAGCATTAAATAATCTATTCTAAGTCATGTGAATTGCAAAAGAGACCACAGTCCATTCAAACAGAACTCCAGTTCTGGTCTTTCTCCCTGCTCTGCCTTCATTTCAACAGTAGACATTAAGGAAGTGAGAATCATTTTGAAGCTGCTACAGTTAAATAGCTGAACATAGGGAATCCTTGCACATCTGCTGCAAATCACAAAGTCTACTAGTAGATTGTGATCTATCCTGTCTCCACCTTTGATATACAATACTAAGGACGTCTGTTGCCAAGAATGGCTCAGGATGCCTATGGATAAAGCAAACACTGCATATGAACCAGTCTTTAAAAAAATTACAAAGGAAATATTTATCATGTTAATAAACCTTAAATACTGAAGGAATATATCAATGTATGTATTCATACTCAGCTAATAGTTAAAGAAATGAATGAAGAAGAGGAAATAAAATATATTGGCTCTGTTTCATTTTGAAGGTCATAAAAAGTATACCATCGTTGTCTGCATATTATATCTCATTGCATACTGGGTGAGGTTTTAGTAATCTTTGCAAAACTATTTGTACTTGGATGTAAAATTATCATGTACAATTTATCTCAGTTGCTGCCATGGTGCCACATCCACTCATGTCAGGCAGAAGGGTCAAAGCATTTATGCAAAAGTGAACTAACATAAATATTTATATTTTTCATCTATATTTTTATGTATGCAGGGCTGGGTCTTAGGCTGGAGGTAGAGCATATGCTTTACACGCAGAAGATTAAAAGTTCAATCCATGGTATCTCTGGTAAACCTGGGAAAATTCCATCTGAAATCCTGGAAAAACTGCTGCCATTCCTAGTGTAGACCCAAAGTGAGAATCATGCAGCCTTCAATGTATTGCTGGACTTAAAGTCCCAGGAGCCACAGCCAGCAGAGCTAATCATAAAGAATGCTGGGAACTGCATTTCAGCAACATCTTAAGTGCCACATGGTTCTCATCACTGGCACAGACAGTACCAAGCAAGAAAGACCAATGGTCCGACTCAGAATGAGGCAGTATCTTATGTTCAGTCAATTCTGGGTATGTTTGAATGCTTGATTTAATTCCTTTAAAAAGTTTTCTTTTGAGCCCAATGAAATAATTTAATGTAATGGCCAATTCCCTTCGTTGCACCTGAAGAGTAACTCCATAAAAAACAACATCATCAATATCAAGAAGTTGAATTCACTAGAATGTTTATTTCACATTCTAAAAACAACAACAAAGAAATGTCCACATCATTTCTCATGTTCAAAGTTCTAATGTCCTCACATTAGCAGGGGATGGACAAGATGAACTGAAGTGTTGCCCATATTTGTTGTCTATAAAAGAAAGGAACACAGTACTGTATATGAAGAGCAATAAAGAGGGGATAATATTAACATGGAAACTTGCAACACTGCATCTTTATTCTGTCTATCTTCCCTCTGGTATACACTGAATATTTCTGAGAGGACCCAAGTTATTAACAAAGAGCATATAATCCATATGACTCAAATTAGCACCAAAATGGCAATGCCCAAATTGGGATAATCATTCTTATGAAATGATAGGTAGGATTTTCATTTGCCTCCATAAAGAGTTATGAAAGGAGAGTTAATGTAGAATGGTGCAACAGTTACAACTCCTATATAAAAAGCCCATAATCTAGTCATGGTTTTTTTCGTACTCATTTAAAACACAGCAGAAGAATTGGTCCTAAAGACATGCAAGACCAGAGGATGAAATGTGCACACATTCCAGTAGTCATGTGAATCTCAGTAATAAAAGGCAAAGTTCTTTAGCTGATACTTTGACCCCATGTTTTCCAAATAGGGGTCCCTTTATTTGGCATGCCCATGGAACCCAGAAGTGCACACATGTGAGAGTTTAGCATCATGTGTGACCCCCTGAAAGATAGATATTATAGATAGTTTAGGGACAATGGATGCTGAATACCTGTAAGCAGTATTCAGTTATGGAAACTCCCACATATTTCTAGTTTCTCTGTGTTCTGCTTCCAGACTAATTGGGAACTGGACAATGTGGAAATGTTTTAACAGTCTAAGGGGTGATAGAAAATAAGAAAGAAGAAGAATGGAGGTTATGACTAGAGAAGAATGGAATGGGAGCAAACAACATACTTGCGAGGCCATGGTTGAAAGATAAGCAGTGAGGACTACAGACAGTTATTTTAGGGTATGGACTGCTGGACACCTAGACCAGCCCCACTTCAATCCCCCCCCCCCCCATCTTTCCTCATAGCTTCAAATTTGTCTCTTCAATGAGCATGTAGGACTTATCTTTTTAGAATGAGAACAAAGATTCTGATGAAACCAGATTTTAGGTTCTGCTTCTAAGCCCTTGAATGTTACCTCTTTAATTTTTTTTTAAAAAGACTATAATGAATATTCAAGTAGGGCAAACATTTTCCATTTATGCCTTAAATACTCCTGATACCACAAAGTAAAGAGATATAGATATACTAGTTCAGAAAAAGAGTTCATCTTGATTATATGTCTAAGAAAATGTAACTGTTTCTTAAGGAGCAAGAATGTACTAAAACTTTAGTGGGCAGTGTTGGACACATAATTAATTTATGATTTTCATTTCTTGATTTAAACAGGAATCTAAAACTTTTCAAGTATTTATTGCAGGTTCTGAAGAAACAGAGCTTTGCGTATAGCAGCATGTAATAATAATAATAATAATAATAATAATAATAATAATAATAATAATATATTTATTTATTTATTTATAGCCTGCCCAATCACAAGGAATCCGGGCGGGTTACAGCTACACACCAAGAAAAGTACTGGGTTTGAAGTGACAATATTCTGGACTAGAATCTTTCACCAAAATCTTTTGGATTCTTGGTATTTGCTAAATAAATAAATAGGTCAATGTGGTGTAATGGTCTGGTTGCTGAACTAGGGCTCCATGAGAGTAGAGTTCAAATCTCTGCTCAGCCATAGAAACCCATTAGATGATTTGGGGCAATTCATACTCTCTTGTCTTCAGCGGAAGGCAATGGAAAATCCCTGATTATATTCTGTCAAGAAAACCCCATCATAGGTTCATCTTAGGGTTGCCCTAAATTTGTAACAATGTGAAGGCACGCAACAATAACTAATAAATAAAATGGCTGTAAACATAAGAACATTTCAACATCTCTACAACAGAGGTATCTTGAAACTATCCTAGCATTTTCTAAGCAGCAGAGATTGTACACATTATTATAAGGAGAATTTGGGAGGGAAGGCAGAGAAGAGAGCTTTGGTTTGGACTATGAAATTATTCTCTGCTAGATCTAAGCGAAAACCACTGTTCCCTTATCCCACTGGACATAAGAGAGTAGAAGTCAAATCAGGTCATCAGTGACAGACAGAAGAGTTTCGTTTTTTGTGGACAGCATTACATAGACAGGCTATTAATTTTGGGACTTTTTCAGCAGCTGCTTACCACTGCAGGAGGAAGAGGTGATGTTGTACAAGAATGGATAGAACTGCAAACAGCGGATCAGCATCAAATTCTTCTCACATTCTAGACACTTTGTAGCAATATCCAGGGCATGCCTGAAAGCCTGTAATGCCCCACTGACGTTCTTCAGAGCCAAATAGGCATTACCTAAACTTAAGAAAGTCAGGGGCTAAAAACAAAACAAAATTTGCATTAACACAAGCATGGGGGAAGGGGGGTACAGCGGGAGGAAGTAAAGAAAAATCAGTTGTCTACATTGCTTACTTTTCTGACTTTCACTTTCCCAAAAGAAAGATGGGGGGGGGGGGGAGGTTCAGAATCTTTTAAACATTTAATGTACTGAGAAAAGATGCAGAAGGTTACCATACAATCAAATTAAGTGGGAATATTAACAAGTACTTTCATATTCCTGAGAGTTGTTAAAAATGCAGAATATTAATATACTGTTGCGTTAATATACTGCTTTGAGATATCATTTTACATACAGTGGTCAATAAATAAATTATTAAATTCAAAAGCTCCTTTCAAAATTATGGAATTAAAAAACTGTAAGACAGGAAAAATAAATATGTCCTTACAGTAATGACATATTATTTATCACACATTTATTTGTTCAGTTGTGCTCCAATGAGCTTATTGGTTTGAATACTACTGAGCATGATCTGAAGAAAGCTTTTCCAAAACAACCTCACCCCATTCCTCCTGAAAAGGCTTTCCAGAGTCAGGGACACCTCAACAAGGCAGGGGGAAATGGCAGTCTGTAGGGATGGAAACTTAGGCAAATTTGGGAAGTGGAAGGACAGGTTGTTTACCTGTAACAGTATTTCTTTGAGTGGTCATCTGCGAATTCACACAAATGAGTTACATCTGTGCCTGCGCAGCTAGCTTGGAAAGTTCTAGTATCACTGGGCAAATTGCCAATTGCAACTTTTTGGCGGTAGCTCCACCCAGACCTATAAAGCCCCTGGCATTCCTGCTCTTTCCTCAGTTCCAAAACATACTGCCAAGCAGTGACAGCGAGAATTTTAAGTAGTGAGCAGGACACGACTGAGGGGAGGATGGGTGGGATTTGTGTGAATTTGCAGATGACCACTCGAAGAAATATTGTTACAGGTAAGCAACCTGTCCTTCTTCTTCATGGTCTCTGCGAATCACACAAATGGGTTTTCTAGACTGACAAGCTTTGGTCAGTGGAGGAGGGAGTCTCCTGACACCAATCTTGTAAGTTTTAACAAGAGGAAAACTTTAATTAACAACAATAAACTGTAAACTTCAAATTGCAAGTTCATTCAAGTGTCAATTCATTGAATTCAAGTATGCAACAAAGCAGTGCAATAATCAGTGCAAACCAGATAGCAACACTGCCCTCCCAAAAGAGGCTTCTTGTCTGGCCCTTGTGTCCAGCCTATAATGCTTAACAAAAGTCATTGGCTGTGACCAGACAGCAGCCTTGCAAACATCCTCTAGAGGCACCCCAGTCAAAAATGCAGAGGATACAGCTACCGTCCTGGCCAAATGTGTACGTACCCGGCCTGGTGGGCTTTTGTCTGCCAGTTCATAACAAAGATGAATGGTTGATGACACCCATTTGGATAGTCTCTGGGATGTAACAGGCAGCCCCATTCTAGCCTCTGAGTAACATACAAAAATTCTCTCAGAGCGCCTTGAACCCGAGGTCCTTTCCAAGTAAAAGGCCAAGGCTCTCCGAACGTCTAAAGAGTGCAGTCTGCGTTCGGTATCAGTAGTTGGGTTGGGGGCCAGGGTGGGCAGCACAATGTCCTGGTTGATGTGGAAAGCCGACACCACCTTGGACAGAAAGGTGATGTCGGTACGGAGAACCACTTTGTCCCTGTGGAAACGGAGGTATGGTTGGTCCATCCGCAAGGCACAGTTCGCCCGTGCACCGGGCAGAGGTGATGGCCACTTAGAATGCTGTTTTCCAGGTCAGCAATCTTAAGTCCGTGGTGGCCAAAGGCTCAAATGGTCTGATGGAGAGGTAGGAAAGCACCAAATCCAAACTCCAGGCCGAGGTCGGTACTGAGGATGGAGGATGAAGGTTGTTCAGACCCTTGTGGAATCTCTTTACCAAGGGATCCACAAAGAAGGATGGTCTGCCTTCAAGATGGTAGTGTGAACAGATGGCAGAGAGGTAATGCTTCACAGAATTTAGACATAGGCCTGAGTTAGCCAGGGACATTCCAGGACTATTGGTACTGAAACTTGGGATGGAGACAAGTCCTTTGCAGACAAAAAGTCCAGAAATTTGTTCCATTTAAGTGCATAGGATTTCCTAGTGGAGGGCTTCTGTGCAGCCCGAATCACAGTCTGTACCGAAGTAGGTAATGATGTCAAGGATGGATTATCCAGGCTACAAGTGGGAGAGAGTCTAAGTCCAGGTGCCAAACCTGACCATCATGCATTGAGAGTACGGAACTCGAGGTACCGGTAGCATCCCTGAGCCAGATGGAGAAGGGGGGCGAACCACGGTTGCCTCGGCCACCATGGGGTGATGAGGATGGCATCTGTCCTGTCTGTCCTCATCTTGGCAATGACCTTTGTAATGAGTGGGAATGGGAGAGAAGTGTAAAACATCCTCACGGACCACTTGTACTGAAGGCATCTCCTCGTGACCCTGGAGATGGAATTCGAGAGCAGAACTCTATACAGTGAACGTTCTCTCTGGTGGTTTCCAGGTAGCCCTAGGTGGAGAAGAGATCGGAGACTGTTTCTGAGTGGAGACGCCATTTGTGTGATGGGTTGGATGACCTGCTGAGCTCATCTGCCAGGTTGTTGTCCTCCCCAGGCAGGTGCACTGACTGCAGGAGTATATTGTTGTCGATGCACCAGTTGCAGATGTGGATTGTGATCTGCAAGAGCGTCTGAGATCGTGTGCCTCCCTGTTTGTTCAGGTAGACCATCACGGTAGTATTGTCCGTGAGGAGGAGCACTACCTTGCCTAACAGCACAGTCTGAAAAGCCTGAAGGGCCTTCTCTACAGCCAGCATTTTGAGGGCGTTGATGTGGAGACCTCTCTCTGCTGAGGACCACTGACCTTTGAAAGTCAGTTCCTGCGTGTGCACTCCCCATCCTTCTAGAGAAGCGTCCGTAGTTAGGTTGACCTCCAGTTGCGGTGCCAGGAAGGGCATCCCGGTGCAGACATTGATCGGCTCGAGCCACCAGCACAACGATCTGGCGATGGGCCTTGGTACCGTTAGCCATTTGGAAGGGCTGTCGCACACGGGGTCGAATACAGACAGGAACCAAGACTGTACAGGTCGGAGCTGAAGTCTCGCCCACAGAGTCACAAACATGGTTGATGCCAGATGTCCCAATGCTACCTGGATAATGTGGGCTCTTACGCGTCTGTGCTGAAGACAGACTCTGATGGCAGCAGACAGAGTCTGGAAACTGTCCTGTGAAAGGAAGGCCTTGAACTCTTGGGAGTTGAGGATCGCTCCGATGAATTTCACCTGCCTGGATGGATTCAAACTGGACCTCCCTGTTGACCATCAAGCTGAGAGAATCCAGAAGGAAAAGGGCAAAGTGAACGTCCCGTTGAAGTTGCTGACTGGTTGGGGCCATGAAGAGATAGTTGTGCAAGTAGGGAAAGACCGTGATCCCTTTCTGGTGGAGGTAGGCTGCGAGTAGAGCCATACACTTCGTGAAGACTCTCAGTGCTGAGGAAAGGCCGAATGGAAGAACCCTGTACTGGTAGACCTTGGTCTCGACAGCGAAGGCGAGGAACCTCCTGTGATCTCTTCGGATGCTGATGTGAAAGTAAGCGTTTTTGAGATTGATGGTCGCGAACCAGTTACCTCTCTGTAGGAGTGGTAAAATAGAGGCAAGGGTTACCATTCGAAACCGTCGGTACCGAATATGAGAATTAAGATCTCTCAAGTCCAAGATGGGCCTAATGCCCGAGTCCTTTTTGGGAACAGTAAAATAATGGGAGAAAAAACAATGCCGGGCCCGAGAGGAGTCCACGGGTTTGATGGCACCTTTGTCCATCAAGGTGCGCACTTTGTCGAGTAGGGTGTCTGAGGGGCTGGTGGACAGAAAAGCTCCAGTGGCCAGGAGCTCCTCGAACTCGAGGGCATAGCCCCTACAAACAATATCAAAGACCCAGGAGTCGGAGGTGACTGAGGCCCAGGTGGTATAAAAGGCCTCTAGTCTGTCCCCAAAGGGATGTTCACTGAAGTGTGCCACCCCACATTATAACCTCCTTTTGCTAGAATCGAAGATCCTCTTTCCCAAGTCCTGCCGGTACCGAAGCTGGTGCTGACGTCGGACCAAAGATGAGGCAGAGGACTGAGAGGGAAGGCACTGACAGGACTGACCTTGGGGTTGAGTTTGATAGTCTGGTTGGTGGTAGGCCCGCTGGTGGTAGGACTGGAATCATGGTCTATAGCCTCCATACTGGCATCTGGGGGACTGGAAGACGGACGAGGACATGCTGTGTTTCTTGGCTGCTGCCTTCATAGGTACCTAAAATTCAACTTCTCGTCCGTCTCTTTGTTGAAGAGCCCGGAGTCATCAAAGGGCATGTCCTCAATAGCAGTCTTGGCCTGGAAGGTGAGATCAGATGAATGGAGCCAGGCATGATGGCGGAGAGCCACAGAATCAGAGAGAATTTTAGCAGCGCAATCGGTGGAGTGCCGTGCTGATATAATTTGTTGGCCTCCGAATGCATGTGCCTCTCCTTGGATAGCAGTTGCCAAGGCCCTGTGTTCATCATAGACCGACTGGAGCAACGATTCCAGGCGCTCCATCAGGTGCTGGATGTATGCACCCATGCATGCTGCAAAATTAGCCACCTTGAGATTGAGGATGGCCACAGAGTAAATTTTCTTTGCGACAGCGTCCACTTTCTTCCCCTCCCTATCGGATGGAGAGGAAGAAGACTTCGGAGTAAAGGTAGAATGCGAGCTATCCACAATGGCCTAATTCTGCCTGGGGTGTTCAAAGAGCCACAATGGGCCCAAAGAGGAGATCCTATATAAGTTTTCAATTTTCCTCGAAGTCGACGGGATGGTGGCAGGAGCTGTCCAGGAGTGTTTGGTGATCTTTTCTAGCAATGGCAGGTAGGCAATCACTGGTGGAGTGGGCACCTTCCCATATGCTCTCTTCTCAATGGGGTCAGTGGCCTCATCATTGGTCCAAGCCATCTCGATTCCCAAGGCATTGGCTATTCTCACCACCTGATCGGTGAATGATCGTCGGTGGGAAACGCTGATGCTAAATTGACAAACTGAGGTGGAGTGGAAGATCTCTCCACATCAGAAGTCAGAGAAGATGATCAGGACCGAGAAGCAGGATGGCTGGAGGCAGGAGAACCAACAGGTGACTGTGGAAGTGGTCTGTCTACAAAGAGAGAAGCGTGCCGAGGTGGAACTGGAGGAGGACGGGTCATAAGAACTCGAGACTGCTGAACCACAGATTGATGCCAATCCTGCCGGAGCTGCTCTGGTTCAACAGGAAGGTAATACCAGCCTGTGTCGGTATTAAAGAACAGGTAAGGGTATTGCTGCAGGAGTGGGTCCGGCTGGAGTTGTCTACCTTCCACTCCAGCCTCATTGGCCTCGAGCCTGAGGGTGCTCTCACACCCAAGAAGTGCTGGGGATCGGCTCCTCGGTTTCATACAGAGTCAGAGGCAGTGGAATCAATTCCCGAATCTCCCCTTTCGATTCCGAATCGACCTGAACAACTGGAGTCAACAGTTGAACGGTTTGGTTGGCAGAGACTTGGGATGATAATGTCGGAGGGTTTTTTTTTTAACCAACTCCAGACCAGATCTCCTCAGGGAAGCTGACCAAGCCCTCTTATGGGTTGCGTCTCCATCTCCAGATGTTTTCTCTTTGAAGATCTCTTCCCGGAGCTCTCACCTCAATCGTTCTCGGAGTGAGAGGTTTTTTTTGTCCTTTGAGGACATTTCTTTAGATCTCTCCTTAGCCCTCCCCCTCTCCTTCTCTCTCTGCTTACCCGAAGTAGAGGGTTGCTCACTTGGGGTGGTCTGAGTGGGTGCTGAGGCTGGCCTTAAGGCCTGTTTCCAAAGGGCAGCCTTAAATTTGAGGTCTCGGTTCTTCAATGCCTGGGCAGTCATGGCCTTACAGAGTTTGCACACCTTTGGATTATGTACCTTGCTCAGGCAAAGAACACAGCGGTCATGGTGGTCGGTGGTAGGAATTTTTGAGTTGCACTGACCGCAGCGCTTGAAAGACGCCATTACACAATGTGACAAGTTGAAGGCAGAAGCAAAAACGAAGTCAAAACAGTCCGAGGTCGGTCGATCAGCAAACAATCACAAGAATGCAGTCCGAAGAGTAGTCAAGCCAGAAAAAGTTGTCAAAAGCCATAGGTCAAAGATATCCAGAGGTAAATGAGCAACTCTAACAAGCAAAGTTCCTTGCTAGCTGCTAACATGGCAGACGAAAGGAACTGAGGAAAGAGCGGGAACGCCAGGGGCCTTATAAGGGTGGGCGGAGCTACCGCCAAAAAGTTGCAATTGGAAATTTGCCCAGTGATACTAGAACTTTCTGAGCTAGCTGCGCAGGTGCAGATGTAACCCATTTGTGTGATTCGCAGAGACCATGAAGAGGAATATTAATTTCCAGGTCTAATTCAATATAAAGAAATAACTTCCCAAAGTTTGAATGTAATGAACTAATCCCACTATTATATCTGACACTGAAGTTGTTTTCTTCTTCTGAAGCATGCTTTTCTTCTTTTGAACTATATCAGAGCAAAAACACTCACCTCAGAGGCATTGATGGCCAAAGCTTTTCGTAGAAGCTTGCTGGCATCCAGATGAAGGCCATAATGAATAAGAAGATTTGCTAGATTTACTAAAGGAATATCTTGGAATTCATGTGGGGTCAAGTTAAAAGCTTTTTGTAAGCAACTGAAGGCAAAAGTACCATTTCCAAATGCACGCCAGTAAAGGCCAGCCTCATTGAGCACCAGCCACAAAGGATCCTTTGCCTGAAATTAAAGAAGAAAGGAAGGAACATAAAGGTTACTTTTACCAATGCTCTTCTCAGTGCCAATCCTCTGTTGCTCTTTTAGATGTTAAAACTACATTAGTCTAGAATGTTGTCATTGATTTCTAGCAGAGGTCCATGCATGTACAAATTAGCTGCACATTAGCACTTCTCTATAAAAGCGCCAGTCCATCACATTCTAATTAGATCAAGAAACTAATTAGTGATTACAAGTGATGTAGATAGGAACAAATTTGACCCTTAATGGGTAGTCATCAACAACAGCAATCAGATTAAGCATTCTTTCATGATGTGTCAAAGTACATGAGGAATATGGCAAATCTGTTGCCAAATGCTAGCTGTATTCGTTAACTGTAGGTTGCATACCAATCCTAAACTTACAAGTTTATCAAAGTTACAAATCTTTGATAAAATTACTCATTATGGTTGGAATTCTTATCAAGATTAGTTTAAAGTAAGTCCAATGCCTAGTTATTAAGATTACAAAGCGATCAATGGTATTAAGTTCTCCAGCTGCAAATACTCCTTATTTTACTCTCTGTCAGCCCAATGTTGTTAATGGAAGTTGTAAGGTCAAAGTACACTGGATTTTTTCATGCATCAAAATCATAAATAATTTTAGCCCCAAAGGACAGTTATTGGAATTATTTACAAACTGCTTTGAATGATTAAAAAGGCAGTGGCTTCTGCAGATGTTAATACTCTGGCACAAACTTCATACATTTTGAGAAGTAAAAAGCCCACATTGCAGCTGGTGGAACTGGATTCACCTTTTCAATAGCATGATAGATGAATGATCCTATCTGCTGCTCTGTAACTGATTGATTGTTGACACGAGAGTATAGTATCTGCAAAACACAGAAAGGCATTCAAAATTAGGCATCAGGGAATACAAAATGAAAGGCTTCAATGCAAAAAGTGAGTTGGTTACTCAAATTTAATTATTTAAACTTGGTACTTTTTACTATAATGTCCATAAACCCAGACCAATGACCTTGCTGACAGGGGCTTCTGGAAATTATAGTCCAAAACATCTGGTAGGAATCAGGCTGCTTAGCCCTAAACCCTAATAGATCACTAGAATTTGACCACAAAATTAAACCCCTAGAGAAAACTTCATTTTTATATTTTAAAGATTATAGCTGTATTGTCAGCTCAAATACTCTTAAGGCACCCATCCTTTCTGATCACTGAACCTAAGTAAAGTCAGGCCTGGTTAGAACATGGAAAGGGGACCACCAAAGAATATCAGGTACAGTAAACTATATTCAGAAGGAGACAATGGCAAACTACTTCTATTTGTTGCCTAAGAAAATCTTATGAAATTCATGGGGTTGCCATAAATTGTCAGGAAACCTCAAGGCATATTGGTGCTGGTGAACTGGATGACTAAAACCAGCCTGACAAAACTCACACTCACTGTGCTAAATTTGTAAGCTCAACACCCTGGTTTGCTTCTGGTTGCTTATACAGGAAGACAAGGTGAAACAATTATTAATAGTATGTATATAATGCAAGGTAGGTCAATATTAAATGTTCTCATAATGTTGGGCAATAGAGAATTAACAATGAGACACAATGAGATAGAGCCCTCAAGCAGACAAGGTAAAAGGAACAAGAAGGGGCAGCCAGAGGCCACGATCGCTGTGGGACAGTGGCTATAGTAATGTTGAAAAATTACTTATCTTTAGGTTTGGTCATTAATATGCAAATCATGAGAAAATGTGGAAGCTGGTAAAAGACAGTCATCCCTGGATGCATTTTGAAAGGCATCCCCGGAAGTCTTTAAATGGTAACTAGAAGCTTCAACATGTTTTTGGTTTTTTGTTTTACTTATGCAAGGCTTCATTTCACATGTCTGTATTGTTAGTTTTGAATAAAAAGTTTGTTGAAACATGCTGAACTACTCTTCTTTTTTGTGGAGTAGGAAACTATCTCTGTTTTTTCTTACATTATTGCTGCCTCTAGTACCACATTTTCTGTTATAATAGTAATGCCCAAGAACACATCTACTTTCTTAACTGAGGTAAACTTCTACAGTAATGCACTCTCATATATGTAACACGTAACTAATTGAACAAACCAAGCCCACGCAATTTAATCACAGTAGAAAGGAGGGGCTGGTTTGGTAGTCAGGGTATAAATGGAAACAATTCACCTTTAAGGACTTTCCTTTCTTAAACACTCAGGTATTTTCTCACTGAGATGGCAATGTAAGTGTTAACAGCTGAGCAGCACACATTTGTACACACATCTTACTTGTTTTGCATGATCATCTGGCATCTTTACATTCAGATCTAGATGATTGGTTAGTTGTTTGATCAGTAAGTAGGCAGAATCACCGTTATGCACATCAGCAATGGAAGAACAATCTGGCTCATAGACATCTGTTTGTGCATGGTTCTCCCCTGGCCTGTTAAGTATTGAATGGATCCTAAAAATCAAATTATCAATATACATGAATAACCACATGATCCAGACTGTAGAGACATTAATTTTAAGCAACAATACAGAGCACAAATAAATCCTATAGGACCAGCAGAGGTATATCAAGTTATGCTTCTTAACCCTAAGATTTTTAAAAAATATATTTTTATTTGGTATTCCATATCATGTCATATTAATAAGGGCAATCTAAAAAATAATCTCGACTTGACTTCTGCAACATGCTCTACATGGGTCTACCCTCGTGCCAAGTTCGGAAACTTCAACTGGTGCAAAATATGGCAGCCAGGCTTGTCGGAGGTACATTTAGAGCCGACCATACAACACCTGTTCTAAAATCTCTCCATTGGCTGCCAATTAGTTTCCAGGCACGCTACAAGGGGTTGGTTATAACCTTTAAAGCCCTACATGACCTAGGTCCTGACTGCTTGCGGGAGCGCCTTCCTCCATATAATCCACCCCGTAGGTCCTGTGGGAAGAATTTACTGCAGCCTAAGACGACCAGATTGGCTGCGGTAACCCAGAGGGCCTTTTCATCTGCTGCGCCACGGTTATGGAACGGCCTGCCAGAGGAGATCCGTCTTATTACCTCTAGCAGCCTTTAAAAAGCCTGTTAAGACGGATCTCTTCCGGCAGGCCTTTCCAGATTAGCCTCCGCTCCACTGATATTGATATCTTCCGTCTACCCCAAAAAAGATAGATTTCTCGCCTCTAACTAACTCTAATTTAAGCTAATTTGTTATCTCTTCTGCTTTTAATTAGTATTTTATATTGCTATTCATTTTATATTGTTATTATTTTTAGTTTGCTTCTTTTTCTTTTTTTATGATTGGGGGGTTGGGGTAAGGGATTATTTAGAAATCTGGTTTTAATTGTATATTGTATTTTATAGTTATTCCTATTTGTTGTAACTTGCCTCGATCTGCAGGGAGAGGCGGGCTATAAATAAAATGTATTATTATTATTATCTTGCACAGCTCTATCATCCATGTTTACTGGGGAAAAAGTCCCCATTGAATTTACTGTAATTTACATCTGAAGTAGCAGATATAGGATTTCAAGCTTTTTAACTGATTAATTACTGTATATACTCATGTATACGTCTAGAAATTTTAGTCAAAAAATTGACCCCAAAAACCTGTGTCGACTTATCCATGGATCAATGTAAGTCCTGTACTTTAACTCTTATAAAAAAAGGGAACAATCCCCTAGTGAAAGGAAAGGCAAGACCATAATCTGTCCTGGAAGCACTGATTCCCTTCTATTCTCTCATCCATCCAACCTTTAGCATGAACACAGTTATATCTGCTGGAATTTTGTAAATTCTTTGGCATTGCTTTCCTTTGCTTCATCCTTTATATCTTTTGTTACATGCCCCTAGGTTTTACCTTTGACTTGTCCACAGGTCTATATTTTTGGCCCCCAAAACTGCCCTCAACTTATACATGAGGTCGACTTATAGTTAAGTATATACGGTACTTACACCTTAAAATCATAACCCAAGGTCCTATTCCAGACACCCCTTCCATATTAGGTCAAGAGGGTTGTTAAAAGGATTTCTTCAATGATGTTGGTGGAATACCTTCTCCATGAAAGCTTGCCTAGCACCATGTTGTGCTTCAGTGCCAATTCATACCTTTTTGTTTTCCCAGGCTTTTTAGGACCTGTTCATAGTGCTTTTAAGAGTTAGCAGTCTTACCCTGTTGCTCCTTTTAGTTTGGCTTGAAGTACCTTCATTCTTAGTTGCTGGTTTTATTGTCATTTTTAAAGTGCTATCTCTACTCACTGTTTTCTTGTTTTTGTTTTATATTTTTAATGTATTGTACACTGCCCAGAGAAAACTAGTTATTCGATAATCTAGTCTGTTTTCATCAGCGTGCTTATTTATAATTTTATGTTTAGATATACTTTTCACACCTTGCATTAAAAGACACACTGGGTACAATTGGAAAGTTACACAGAAATAAATTTATTATTTATGCTTACCTTTGTCCTCTGTTTTCTGGATACAAGAAATAGGTTGGTAGTTCCTCTGGGGAAGGAATAACTGGATAGGAGTTTACACAATCGGATCTTTTAGGCCACATAATATTCTGCTTATCCTGATCAGAAAGAAAATATTCATTAGTTTATCATAATGTGGTTTTGTCATCATGTCCCTTGCTTGTTAGTTTTTGGTGTATTTTTAAGATCATGAAATAAACAAGTAAGGTCTTTTAAATGTTTCCACTTTCTTTTAATAGTTATTCCTGGTTTTATCCATCATTACAATAGGCCAAAAGTTTTACCTATGTCAAGCAGTTATCATTCAGTTTTTGCCATCAAAGCTGTGCTCTGATTTGTACTGCATAGGATTTGAAGACTTCAGTTGAGAGGAGATGACAAAGCTGGAGCTATTCAGTAACAAAAGTTGTGGTTATCCTGAGACCAGGATTCTTTTAAATTTTAATTTGAGGGGGTGGTTTTGTTCCACAACAGATCAACAGATGGCCTATGGAGGCGCCTGAGTCATTCCCACCCTTCTTACAGAATGTGGAAAGACATTACCCATTGTTCCTACTGCCTCCCCCATTTTTTTAATTTTTTTTTTTTTACTATTACTAGTGACTAGTAATAACAGTGGGGATTCTCATGTGCTGCTCTTGGCTTGTGCCAACATCCACTATCTTTGTCCTCACATGGGAAGAGAACCATTGTAGAGATGTGATATGGAACACTAGCTGATGTGAGCAAAACCAAACCTAGCCTTCCTGTGATGGGAAATCCCATCCACTGATTCAGCTGGGGATGTCAACATATCCAGATGTGTAGCTGCACTTTTTGATGTCATCTTGTCCATAGAAGACAACAGGTAGTGGAATCTTGCACTCTCCATCCCAATATGATGCCTTACTCCAGCACACCATGTAACCAGTGTATGCCATGATACTCTTGTCAAAAAACAAAGGGGAATCAGTTTTCTTTCAATTTACCCTGTAAGCATTAGATTCTAGGCCCCATAATGAAAAGACAGAATGGACCAATGGAGAAGTCTCCAAAGAGTGGCTGAAGTCACTGTAGTTGGCATGAAGTTCAGAATTCATGGATGTCATACTGGAAACTGAAGAATCACCACCAAACTACAAAGAAAGAGAAGGAAAAATATCTAGCATGGGACTGATGCTCAAGGAAATTCCCTTAAAAAGAAAACCACCCCTTTACCAAAATAATCACATTCTGTCAGAAACAGTGGCATTATAAATATAAATTTCCAGTTAACTTCTGAGATACTAGCAAAGCTCAAGAATGTTCACAGAAATATATGGACCGATATAGTTTCAGATAGGCAAGGAAAATGATTTCTACTTTTTCCCCCCCCGAATACAGTCAACCTTTGGTATCCGTGGGAGACCTGTTCCGGACACACACACACACACACCATGAATATCAAAATCTGCAGGTGCCCAAGTTCAGTTGTCCCCAATGGTGGCATGTGTAAGTGGTCACGCTGCTATCAGGGGCAACAGAACTTCAATGGTGGTGCATGCACATGGCTGTGCTGCCATTAGGGGCAGCCATGTTTTTCCCATTGGCGGCACAGCCGTGTTAGGAACAACGGGACTTAACGATGGCACAATCACATGCACATACCACCATGGGACAAAAAGGGCTGTCCCTAATGTGCACATGCTGCCATTGGGGACAACACCGGCTTGCTGTCTGCGGATGCTTGAATCCATGGATGGTAAGTCCACGGATACTGAGAGCCAACTGTATGCTAAATAGTTCCTTAGACAGTCATATTTGGTGCTTGTATATTGTGGCATAGTGGTTTGAGTGTTGAACTAGAACTCTGGAGACCAAGATTTGATTCTCAGCTCACCCATAAAATCCACTGGGTGACCTGGGCAAGTCACATGCTCTCAGCCTCAGGGGAAGGCAATGGCAAACTTCCTCTGAATAAACCTTGTCAAGAAAACCTCATGATAGGTTCATCTTGTGAGTCGGAAATGACTTGAAGGCACACAACAACAACAACAACAACAACAATTTTGAAAATGTCACACTAGCATGACGGTTATTGAAAGCAAAAGGTCTACTCAGAATGACCAGGTGCTGTAGGCTATATTTCAGAGGAAGGAACTGGCAAAACCACATGTGAGTATTTTTTTGCCTCAGAAAACCCTATGAAATTCATTGGGTTGCCATAAGTAGACAGGAGATTTGAAGATGCATGCACACACACAAAGAGATCTATTTTGGCATCATTTTAAATATATTTTTACGAGTCACATGGCAACAGAGCATGCTGGAATTGAGTTGTCATCAGGTCTGTTTGTAAGAACTCCCAAACCATCTAAAAGCCCTTTTCCTTCAGAGGCATGCCCAGCCTTTATAGTAGGAAAGGTAAGCTTTCCAGACAGCCCCTTTATAGAGATCTGCCTGAAAAACAAGACACCAGAGAAAGTATTTTCTGAGTACTTTTTTCTTTTTCTCTCACACAACTGTGTGGAGATGCCATTTATAGTCATACTTCTATTTGCCTGAACTAAGTAACAATCTACACTGACTGCTTAATGTGGTAGGAGCAACCCTACACTTTCCAAAGAAGGTCCAAGAGGAAAGAGAAAAATAATTTGCTGATCTGACCTCTTGGGGAGTATTACCCTCTGCTGCCATCTGACAGTCTGTAGGATTATCATCAGTTGTTTTAACCTGTCATCATTTGGATAATGGAGAAGTTATTAAATAAACTAGCTTTCCCAACTAGTGCCCTCCAGATGACAAAATGGGAAAGGTTTGAAGTCAAAGACTTGTGATTGTGGTTGTTTTTGCTAACAGAATTGGATCTTCACAGTAAGTTCACCCAAGTGGCAGTCTTAGAGGGCAGCGAAGGAGACATCCACGAATGGAATTATCCTAGCATAAAGAAAGAATGGGAAGAAAGGTCTGCCTATGGATACCCTACTGGAGGCAAATCTGTGCAGTCTATAGTATTTTGTATTTGTGGAAGGAGTAACCTAAGTAGCAGCTTTGTAAATTTCTCCCATGGGAGTATTAGCTAAGAAGGCTACTGACCTGGTAGTGTGCTGTGGTGTGCCTGGTGTACATTTTCAGCCTGCCTAACATTCAGTTTGTGTCATTGTTTTTCTAAAGAGTGGACTGGAGGAGGAGGGGATGGTATGGCTGTGAGTGGTGAAAAGGGAAAGTGATTTTAGGTAGATAACTGGGATCCTCTGGACCTTAATAATTACAGACCAATATCAAATCTTCTGTTTTTGGGTAACGTGGTCGAGAAGGCAGTTGCCTTCCAACTCCAGGAGGTCTTGTATGTCACACATTTCCTCGACCCATTTCAAACTGGCTTCAGAGCAGGATACAGAGCTGAAATATGGTCACCTTAGTGGATGATCTTCACCTGAGCATTGACAGGGGAGTGTATCCCTATTGGTGCTTTTGGACCTCTCAGCAGCATTCAATACCATTGAGCATGATATCCTTCTGGAATGCCTGAAGGGGTTGGGAATTGGGGGCACAGTGTTGCAGCGAATGGGGCTAGCTGCTCCTCAAAAAAGGAACTGTTATATGGTGTAACACAAGGTGCCATTCTACCCCCAATGCTATTTAACATCAACATGAAACTACTGGGAGAGAGCATCTGGAGGCATGGGGAAGGATGCTATCAGTATGCTGATGACACCAAAATATACTTCTCTATGCCTTCAGAAATAGCCTCAGCTAAGGATAGTGTGTCTCCTCTGAATGAATGCTTGGAAGAGGTAATGAAGGAAATGAAGGATGAAGGAAAACAAATTGAAACTGAATCCAGATAAGACAGAGACGCTTACTATCAAGGGTCCTAATCTGGGGCTGGAAGTGTGTCAACCAGTTCTGGATGGGGTCACATCCCCCCTGAAAGACCATCTTCGCAGTCTGGGAGTGCTCCTGGATCTGTCCCTCCAAACATCAGCTCTGACAGATGTGACAGTTATGAATTATCAGCTTTGGCTGATACACCAACTGCAGCCCTTCCTAGAAGGGTACATCTAGGAGTGATCACATCATACCAATCTTAAAATCACTCCACTGCCTGCCAATTAGTTTCAGGACAAAGTACAAAGCCTTACATGATTTGGGTTCAGGTTACCTACAGGATTGCCTTGTCCCATACAATCCTCCCAGTACATTCAGGTCCACTGGGAAATTTTTGCTCCAACTGGCCAGGACTAGACTGGCAATGGTTTCGCAAAGGACTTGTCTGCTGCCTCCAGACTGTGGAATGACCTGCTGGAGGAGATATGACAGCTGAAAATGGTGACTGCTTTTAAAACAGCATTAAAGACATATCTCTTCCAGTAGGCCTATCCAGTGCATTTTAAATCATGACTTTTTAATTGTACAGTTGTCCCTCCATTTTTGCAAATAGAGGGACATAAAATGGGGCGCCAGCTCACCCCCTGCGGGCACACGCCTCCATTCAAGCCAACAGCATTTTCCCTTTTTCATAGGTGGTGGTGGTCTGGAACAGATTCCTTGTGAAACAGGAGGGGTAATTATATATGTACTCTTAGAAGTGCATTTTAATGATTTTATAGTGTTATATTTTAATTGTGTTTTGTATTTTATATGTTTTAATTGTGTTTTGTGTTTTAACATGTTGTACATCACTTCAAGCCTTGGGGAGACAGGAAAGAAATAAAATATATCATCATCATCATCATTACTATTAGAGGTGTCGGAGGAAAGTATATGAAAGGTTTGGAGGCCAGTTCATCTGGATGGCAACATAGGGCCTTTACAGACTGCCACAAATAATGCAACCTGAGGCCACTTTAACTATCCTGGCTCAGTGCTAAGGAATCATGGGAACTCTAGTTTAT
Organism: Phrynosoma blainvillii; assembly: GCA_026167975.1. NCBI lineage: Eukaryota > Metazoa > Chordata > Lepidosauria > Squamata > Phrynosomatidae > Phrynosoma > Phrynosoma blainvillii. Next base: position 368,741,722 of record JANUYF010000001.1, on the reverse strand, counting down.
TGTGGCACCAGAGCTCTCTGACAGAGAAAGCTCAATGTCCCAGAAAAAAATACAATTACCATGATTCCCTAGCACTGAGCCAGGATAGTTAAAGTGGCCTCAAGCTGGATTATTTCTGGCAGTCTGTAAAGGCCCATAGATTCCACCTGCGTCCTCTGCCCCACGGTAGACAAAATCTCATCCAATCACTGAGTCAGGGAAGGAATTGAAAGGGGAACCTTCCAAAGAGACAGAAGTTTGGACTGCTCATCAGTGCATTTTTATTTTATTTTTTTGAGGGAGGAGGAGAAATAAACCCTGGTCCAGACATTCTTCTACATAAACTAGAAAAATCCTTTATTGTTCTTGTCCACAAAGCTTCATAGTTGGATTCGTTCATATAGTTCAATTGTAGTCTATACACCTTCTGATTCTGTTGCATTTCATGCCTAAGAAGCAATGCTGAGAATCTTGGGAAACATAGGAAATTTCACTGTCAAATGAATTTTCTGGTTTTCTGAGAAAACCAACAGCTATGACATTAATGATTTTAAGATCCCAACCAAGGAAGCTTCTTAAAATTAAGGATAAGAGCTGGGTGCAGTTTTGCCAGGCATTGTTTCAACTTTATCTACTTGAAGATTAGTCTTTAAGCTCAACTGATAGCCCTTGAAACCTAGCCGCCTCACACCTCTTGCCCAGGCACACTGCGAAGGAGTATGGGATGGGCTATCGGGAAACATGATTCAAAGTATTTTAAGTGTTTTATGGTTATATTTGTTTCTGAGCTGCCCTCAGAACTTCTGTTATAAATCATGGGCCCACACAGTACCTGTTTATTATGCTCAGTACCTGCTTATTATGTCCTGACCAGCTGAGTGACAGAGGGCACAGCTCCAACAGTGCTTTTTCCACTGTTAAGGCATGATTTCATTGCATTTTTTTTTTTGCACAATGACATATTTACTTTGTAGGCAATTTAAGGCTTTGCTCTCACATTTTGATTCAGAATGTGAATGCAGGTATTAACAAAACACTTCTTACAAGGAATAGACAATATGCCCAATTAGATGATTAATTCAACACTAAGAGTTCACAAGGTTTGGAAAGTTCCAGACCAGGAAAATTTACAGAGTATGGTGTTCTTTCAAGTAATTCAAACACACTGGAGTGGATATGGGATTTCTGCAATATTCAAGAGCTGAACAAAAGACTGCATACAACAGGAGTGGGTGAACTCCAAGAGGATGTCATTTTTCTGGTCCCAGGGGCCACAATAGCCACCCTATATGAACTCAGATGTGACTGAAAGGTCAGTTCCAGCTGGAAACAAAACAAAACACTACTGGTTTGGGTGGGTGGGGGACCCACAGAATTTTTATCAGAAAAAGATGAGTGTCTGCAGGGACAGCATGCTCACCTTGCTCTAGTGGAGTACTGCTTCTCCAGGAAACAAAAATGGCCTATTTACTGGGCTAAAACTCCTGCATGCACATGAACTTTTTTGTTTTGTTTTGTTTTAAAAACCACTGTCATGAATACACTGCTAGAAAAGAAGCAGAAAGGCCAATGCACACAAACCTCAACATATTCAACATTTTCAAACATGTCGCCACGATGATAACGAACAGGTTGGTCCCACTGGCAATGCAAACTGTGCTGCTGGTTGCCCAGGCGGCAAAGCTGATGGTTTCCTGCAGTGTATGAATGCAAAATACAAGTTAAAGACCAATAAAAATATTCACTGGGAGCATTTAGTGTTAAATATAGAGTTTTTTGAACCTAAACATCTAAACCCAGAAAAGATTGAGAACTTTCCTTTAATTATAACTTGTTTCACATGCTGAGAAATTTCTATTCTGCACAGAGTAGAACATTTTCCATACTGAACTTATCTACTTGGGTCTACACAGCTTGTGCACTTTAATTGCCTTAGACAGCACACACTTTTTTCCTCTCCAGAAACAGATATATTTGCCAACCTGAAGAGCTTGTTGAGAATCATGAAACTCAACACAAAAGCTGTATTTATGGTCTTCATAAAATGGCTTTTGCTTCATACATTCCAGGTACTCCATGCTGTGACCTTATACAGGGGAACCCAGGGAGACCAGCATGTCCATGTGGCACAAGCTTTGTATATATGCAAAATGTTGGCTTCCCACTGAGGTGGAAGCCAATCATACTTATGGTTTGCTACTCCAGAAAGTTTCCTGACCTTCTCAAGTGGTTTTGGAAGGGCTGATCCAAGGGGCTACTGTTTGAAAGAAGAGTAGATAAGACCTCTCAAAAGCTAGCTATAAAATTCAACTGACTACTATCATTATCTACATTTATATAAGAGATGTACAATCTTTTGGCTCCAAAAGCCATGAGTAATGCTGGCAAGAGGACAGGGGTCACACACATATACACATAAGTATAAGATCACACACCAAGACATACCACAAATTCTCTTTTAAGCTTTCATATTTGTTATCATGTCACATGTTGCTTTTCAAACTCATTATATATACCTAGCTGTGCCTCTTTTGCCATCTGTGTCTCATGGATAATGTTCCTCAGGATCTGCTCTTCCTGAATCAGCTTGTGTTTTTCTAAGATCTCCTGTTGTCTCAAATAATGGTCATGCTGCTTCTGATATTCCTTCAGTTCATTTAGTGTTCGTTGAAGTGATCTTGAAAAATTTAAACACCAAAGAAAAACAGATTCAAATTGGTTTAAATATTATTATTATTTTTGCATTCTTAAAACTAATTCTGAAGCTGACGTTTTTGTGTTAATGGGTCTTACATTATTTTAACTTAATACAAGTACAACATACTACAGCACGGTAGGTTTTTAAGTTGCTATACTGTTTCTTTTTGAAAGCCTCTTTGATTTTTATTTTATATCTTACTCTGAACTTAAAAATATTATTAAGATAATAACAACATAAAGAAGGGGTAGAATCAAATTATTTCTTTACCCTTCTCTGAAGTTCTCCATACCTTCCAAAGGAACTTCTGGGGAGTGAAGGAAGGATTCAGGGAGGAAAGAGAACAGTTAAAAATTACATCTTTTCCCATGCCACTAACAGTGGGCTTCCATGAGTGGAAACAGTCCATCTAAAACTATTTATGCATTTTACCTTGTTTAAAAAATATGGTACCTGTGCTGAGCCTCCAGTTTCTGCTCGAGCTTTTGCTGACACAAAACAGCATGCTTTCTTTTAATTGCTTGCTCAAACCCTGGTTTGGCCTGTAAAGCATGATCATAACACAGTACTGAGTGGTTGTATTCCCCAAGCATCTGGAAAAGGAATGCGAACAAAGAGCTTGTCAGCCATATTCAAATTATATTAAATACCCCTCTCAACTATTTCATATTAGTTACCAGTTTTGACAGGCAATTGTTCTGGAGGAGTAATTCTGTTAAATATAGCATATCTACTTTAGCTCAAAACAAACCCAGCCTCCAATTCTTATAAATGAGAAATAAATTATCTGTCAATTTAGAAATTAATTCCTCTGTAAAGACTGCTGAAAATAAATAATTTGTGTCCTAATCATTCTGCCTCACTGATTGATTAGGAAAAGACCTTGCCAATGACTGAAAATATGACTAATGAATGAAAAGTAAGATCTTATTTACTGCATATACGTTTCCTAAAGTGTAATAGCTGGTGAAGACATCACTGTAATCCAGAGCTGCATGGACCACAATGGCTGCATCAGCAGAGAAGTGCGCCTTGTGTAACACATTTGCCAGGTTTATCAGTGCAATATCTTTATTGTGCCTGAAAGAGAGAAGAAACAAGACTGTCATTAAGTGGCAACTTCGTTATTTATTTAATTTATGCCATGCTTTCTCCAAGGAATAAACATAGGGCAGCTCACAACAAGGTTAAAACCAGATAAACAAAAACTCTGATAAAAAAAAAAACAAAACAAAAACAAAAAAACAAAAAAAAAAAACCAAAAAACAAAAAACAACAAACTTTAAAACCCAAAATTAAATTAGCTTATCATGCAAAAATGTTAATGTATTTTCTAAGCAGCTGGTAAAAATTTTGCCTCCTATTTGAACTGTTGCATCTAGTTAATGAAGATGACAGAACTAGCTACCAGCCTGAGTACAGGTAAATATGGACAAATTGCCAACGTTATCAACAGCACTAGGCTGATGAGTTAACTGTCTGACTCAATAATGAGTGTCTCTTTATGACCCAAACTTTACACATCTGTATTGCTATTTTGTGTTTCCTGATCTAGCAAAACATAGGGGTGAAATAGACTGCCTCAAAAGTCTGGCTCTATGCCACCCTTTGAGCACCGGATTTTGGCCATAGCAACTGCTGGCCCCAATCCAGCATTTTTCCGGCCCAAAAAGGAGCAGCAAAATGCAACTCCATTTTGGGATGGAAAAAAGCTGGCTTTGCTGCGGTGGCTTTTCGGCGTTTCTGCTGCGTGGCGCATGTAAACACTGCGCCACAGAAACACCTTAACACCACCTGCTGTGTGGTCAGCAGGGCGGCATGATGCCAGCTTCAGGGTGGCATCAGGACATGAACCGTGCATATGCCATGCCCCAACGCCACCCCGAAGCCGGCGTTTTTTGCCGATCTGTTTTGGCCCATAGTTAAAAACAAGTGGACTGACTGGATGGCTGAGCAGAAATATTTTGTATAAAGCTGCCAAATTAGGCTAACAACGTTCAATACAATTTGGTTCAAATTAGCCAGCATGTCAAGCACTGCATATCAACAATGGCTAATAACAGACAAGAGAAGCTGTAGGCTGAGCCAACAGATCATGTACATGAAAAATGAGAATTAAATTCTTACCACATTATACGCATGTCCCTTTCAAATCTAATCAAGATGCAACAGCTTCCCTTGTTTACTTTAATTTGCAATCATACAACACACCATATTACACTGCCAGTAGAAGCTCTCTCTCTTATTCATGGAGATCTCACCTGGTAGAAAAATGTAGAGCCCTCATGGCACACTCCACAACTTGATATGGTTCATTCTTTATTCGCCAGTAGAAAGAAGCCATATTATATAATACCCAAGAAGAAGAATTCTGTAAAGATTAAGAGGCACAATCAAAGTAAAGACAAATATTGACTATGTTTTTTGCTGGGCAAGAATAAAATCAGATTTTGAACGTGGTCGCTCATAACAAACAGAAATATATTGTTTTTATAATAAACATGAGGGCTAGTAATATGACATACGAAAGCTGATTCCAGCAAAAAGGGGCTCGAGGCGGGTTATGTTAAAATACAAAAATACATAAACTCACAGTTAAAATACTATAAAATCATTAAAAACTCATAAAAGTTCATATACAGATTCATATTAACACTTCTCTAACTGCAGTAGGCAGGGAACATTTGTAGATACTAATACTTTTCAAATACAAAGTTCTAGAGAGTGATTCCCAAACTCTGACCTTCTAGGTCTTTTGGAACTTAGGCTCCCAGAATCCCTGACCACTGGTCACGTTGGCTTCTGGGAACTGAAGTCTGAAACAGAATTTGGGAATGTTCTAGATCGTTTCTGCTGTCTCAGGCCATCTAGAACACTGGTGGGCAATGTCTAGGAGTTGGGAGACTGCATTGTCATCCCTCCAACTCCTACTGGGGGCTATATTCTGCTAACTGGTACAGCATGTCAGGCCCCAAAGCACCACTTTCCCCTTTAAATAAAATATTTCATAAGACAAACACATACTCTGTTTGGAAGTATTTATGGGAGTTTTTGTAGAGCACTAATTAACTTCCAAAGAAGACTCACTCTTTCTGCACACCTTGTTTTAATGGACAAGTGCCTTATCAAAAGCAGTTTTATCATTGATACAATGTAGTCCTGAAAAACTGTGCATTTGGCTGCCAAACCACCACCGCCTGAAAAAATCCCACATCCAATTATTGAATTTTTTATTAAAGATACAAAGAAAATGCTGGGAAAAAGGTGAAAAAGAAAAAAAGAAGAAGAAGAAAGGTGGTAGTGGTGTTGAAATACACAGGATAAAATTATGGTCTAGACCCAGTTGTTGCTGAACTGCAACTTCTACCAGCCCCAGCAATGGTGAGGAGTGCTGGGATTTCCAGATCAACAGTATTTGAAAGGCCACACAATTCCTATCCACACAATGGATAAGTCATATACATAAACAAGAGTTGACATGGTAGTACCAGAGTACTGTTTAATATTTTTTTTATCGTGATAAAAACAAAATTTATACATTTTCTTGTTTCCAGAGAGAGTTTCCACAGCGTATTAACCCTGCACATTCATCATAGTAGCACAGCATAGTTCTTTGAATTTTTAAACATAGCCAATACAAAGGAAGGGAAGAGAAAGAAAAAAAAAACACCCAGATTTTCCCCCCCTAGTTTGATACAATCCATATAGCCCCGTTAGTGTTTGTAAATAAAAGTCTAGCTCCATGGTGTTTTTTTTTTTCCATTTCTCGCAAAATTGTTGATCCGGTTTGCCATTTTTTTTTTTTTTAATCCAGAGAGCATCTGGATAAAAATTAAAGGGGAGGGAAACAACAGGGATGTTAGTGTGGGAGTCTACTACAGACCCCCAACTCAGGCAGAAGAATTGGATGATGCCTTTCTAGAACAGATGACCACACACTCAGAAAGGAGAAATATAGTAGTGATGGGTGACTTCAACCATCCTGATATTTGCTGGAAGTCAAACTCAGCAAAATCCTCAAGGTCTAGCAAATTCCTCACTTGCCTCGAAGACAATTTCATGGTCCAAAAGGTGGAAGAGGCAACAAGGGAGTCAGCTATTTTGGATCTTATCCTAACTAACAGGGAAGACCTAGTTAATGGGGTGCAAGTGGTTGGATCCTTAGGCAGGAGTGATCACGTTCTCCTGGAGTTTGTTATACAGTGGAAAGGAGAAGCCAGGCATAGTTAGACACGCATTCTAGACTTTAGGAAAACTGATTTTACTAAACTTAGAGAAATACTGGGGGTAATCCCATGGACAGGAATACTAAAAGAGAAGGGAGTTCAAGACAGATGAGAGTTTCTCAAAAGGGAGATACTGAAGGCACAATTTCAAACCATGCCAACGAGGAGGAAAAATGGGAGGTGTCTCAAGAAACCAGGATGGATGACTAAGGAACTTGCAACTGAACTAAGTTTTAAATGGAACATGTATAAGAAATGGAAAAATGGGGAAATCACCAAAGAGGAATTCAAACAAATAGCTAGCACATGTAGGGGTAAAGTCAGAAAAGCTAAAGCACAGAATGAACTCAGGCTTGCTAGAGGGGTTAAGAACAATAAAAAGGGCTTTTTTGGGTAAGTCTGCAGCAAAAGGAAGAAGAAGGAAATGGCAGGGTCACTGTGTGGAGAAGATGGCAAAAAGTTAACAGGGGACAGAGAAAAGGCAGAATTACTCAACACCTTCTTTGCTTCAGTCTTCTCAGAAAAGGCAAACGGTGCTCAACCTGATGATAATGGAGCGGAGGACCGAATAGAAGAATTTCAGCACATAATAAGTAAAGAGATAGTACAGGAATACCTGGTTAATCTAAATGAATATAAGTCTCCAGGACCAGATGAATTACATCCAAGGGTATTAAAAGAACTGGCAAACGTAATATTGGAACGATTGGCAATAATCTTTGAGAACTCCTGGAAAACAGGAGAAGTCCCGGCGGACTGGAGGAGGGCAAATGTTGTCCCCATCTACAAAAAGGGGAAAAAAGAGGATCCCAACAATTATCGTCCAGTTAGTCTGACATCAATACCCGGAAAGATTCTGGAGCAGATCATTAAACAGAGAGTCTGGGAACCTCTGGAAGATAACTTCATAATCACAAAAAGTCAACATGGGTTTCAGAGAAATACATCATGCCAGACAAATCTGATCTCTTTTTTTGATAAAATTACCAGCTTGGTAGATGAAGGGAATGCTGTGGATATAGTATATCTTGATTTCAGTAAAGCCTTTGACAAGGTTCCCCATGACATTCTTGCAAACAAGCTGGTAAAATGTGGGCTAGACAAAGTAACTGTTACATGGATTTGTAATTGGTTGGCTGGCCGAACACAAAGGGTGTTCAACAATGGCTCCTTTTCAACCTGGAAAGAAGTGACCAGTGGGCTGCCACAGGGCTCTGTCCTGGGCCCAGTGGTATTCAATATCTTTATTAACGACTTGGATGACGGTATTGGGGGCATAGTTATCAAATTTGCAGACAACACCAAATTAGGAGGAGTAGCTAATGCCCTAAAGGACAGGATCAAAATTCAAAATGACTTGAACAGACTAGAAAGCTGGGCCAAAGCTAACAAAATGAAATTCAACACGGAGAAATGTAAGGTACTGCACTTAGGGCGGAAAAACGAAAAGTACAGATATATGATGGGGGACACCTGGCTGAACGCAACTACATGTGAAAGGGATCTAGGAATCCAGGTGGACCACAAGTTAAACATGAGTCAACAGTGCGATGCAGCAGCTAAAAAGGCCAATGCAATTTTAGGCTGCATCACTAGAAGTATAGTGTCTAGATCAAGAGAAGTAATAGTGCCACTCTATTCTGCTTTGGTCAGGCCTCACCTGGAATACTGTGTGCAGTTCTGGGCACCACAATTCAAAAAGGATGTGGAGAAACTGGAGCATGTCCAAAGGAGGGCAACTAAAATGGTGAAGGGTCTGGAAACCAAGCCCTATGAGGAACAACTTAGGGAGGTGGGGATGTTTAGCCTGGAGAAGAGAAGGCTGAGAGGTGATATGATAGCCGTATTTAAATATTTGAAGGGATGTCATATTGAGGAGGGAACAAGCTTGTTTTCTGCTGCTCCAGAGACTAGGACCTGAAACAATGGATGTAAGCTCCAGGAAAAGAGATTCCACCTCAACATTAGGGGGAACTTCCTGACAGTAAGGGCGGTTCAACAGTGGAACACACTCCCTTGGAGAGTAGTGGAGTCTCCTTCCTTGGAGGTCTTTAAGCAGAGGCTGGATGTCCATCTGTCGGGGATGCTTTGATTGGGAGTTCGTGCATGGCAGGGGGTTGGACTGGATGGCCCTTGTGGTCTCTTCCAACTCTATGATTCTATGATTCTAACTTAGGGTTAATTTCAAAGTTAAGTTAAATATCTTTTGTTTTTTCTTATGTATCTTTTTCCAAAACTCTGCTGCTACCTTACACTTCCACCACATATGAAATAGGTTTGCATTATCTTGATCACATTTCCAGCATTTGTTTTCATCATTATTTTTTATTTTGGCCAATTTTTGGGGAGCATTTTATAATAATTTTCTATTAAATATGCACTTTTTGTAAATTTTAAATTTTTTGATCATACTTCTTCCCAGATATTTAATGAAATATTTTCTCATATATCTTCCATCCTTTTTATCATGCACTCTTTGTCTCTTCTTTTAATTCATTATCTAACATCTTGTGCATGCATATGTTTTTCCCCTTTATCTAGATTTTTTTCCAAATCCTTTTACCAGATTCTATTCCAATTGAATGCTTATCTTTTTTAAATCTTTCATTTATTTGGAGATACCCTAGCCAATGTATTTCTACACCTTCTTTTTGAAGTTCCATTAATGTTTTGATGTTTTCTCTGTATTCTGTTTTAGTCAAAACGTCTTCATAGGTAAGCCATTTATCTTTGTTAAATTTTCCTGTTTTATGAAAAGCTTCCTGTGGCGAATTCCATCTTGGGGTTTTGGTATAAAGAAAGTTTTTATACTTATTCCAGATTTTTAATAATGTTTTTCTTACCATATGATTTTTAAAGTTTTAGCTGTTATTCCATTCTAATAGTGTAAGTACATGTGAGAACCTTTATCTAAGTTGTCACCTTCCAGTGTCAATAACCTTTTGTTTTTTAACTCTATCTAGTCTTTTAGCCATGTGAAAGTACTTTTAGAGTACTGTTGGGGGCAATATGTAAGTCGCCACTGTATGTGCGTGATAGCTATACTGGCTGTAGAAGATTCCTACTTCTTAAACAAAACCAAGGTAGTCATTGTGGTCATACCTTCATGAGGCCTTCATAAATGCGATGGCCAATCTCCTCTATGTTTCTTCCTAACCGTCTGGATAAGTAAGTCAATATGGGATCTTCTTTAGGTAACAAGGGTGCTGAAAGATTAACTCTTTCTTGAATACCCTAGATAGAGATAGAAAAAAGATTAAGTGGCTGGACATATGCAATGGGATTCTCTATTATCCAGCTGGATTGATTTGACAATGGTCTGTTTTTTGTTCTTCCACCACCATCGCTGCGGTTCACTAATGTTTGAAATTTACACAGAGTGTGAATTGTTTAACAACCAAGACATAACTAATCTGTGTGAGCCCTGAGTATGTAATTCTGCTTAATAAAATAAGCAATGAGTATGTTGCAAAGTAATAAACTGCATAGGTGACAACACTGTGGTGCTAGCAACATTTGCATAAAACGATAAGCCAGGATTCCAGAGAATCCTGGTTTACTATGAATAAGCTGAATGCTAGCCCACATGCTACCTGTTTTAACCTTCCATTAGTGGGAGTGGCTAAGTGAACTAAAAATGATTTATTCAACACACAGACTGAACTGGGCTTTAGGTGCCATATTTATTTATTTATTTATTTGGAGTATTTATATTCCATTCTTCAGCTACAAAGGCTCTCAGAACAGCTTACAAATGGTTAATTAGATGGTTCCCTGCCCTCAGGCTTACAATCTAAAAAATTTACAGGCCAGAAGCCCTGCTTTGGCATCTGCATGTGCTAGCAGAAGGAGGCAAACAGGAATAAATGGGCTGTGTGCACCAGAACATAGCTGGCCCATGGGTACTTTGGATAGTAAATACCCTAATGGAGATGGAGAATGGCAGAAATCTCCATAGCTGATTACTTACCCTTAAGTGCTGGAAAGCATGAATACTATATGGAAGATCTAGAATTTTTGTACATTCTGGTTGTTCTAGGTCTGGAGGTAAAGGAGACTTTAAGTCTATATGGTCTTCAGGGCTAAAACACAAAATCAATTTATATTTATTTTTAGTGAAAAAGATCTCAATATACTAACAATTGAAACTAAGACATGTAGGGATGCTGATAAATATCCATTGTTTCACTTAAATTTACCAACATTAGTTGTTGTTTTTTTTAAAAAAATATACAATTCAACCTTTATTAATAGAATATCTGTTATATTTCTAAAGTAAATCAAGAAAACCACACTGAAGGTCCCTTCCCAAGGATGCACAACTGTACACAGTAAGACTCTTTTAGTGATGTATTTTGAAGGGCACATACTTCCCCTAGAAAGAAATACGGAGTCATCTTTGGAATCAAGAACATTTTCCGGATTTTTACACAACAGTTTGGGAATAAAATCCACAACTAAGTCTTTAATAATATTTCAGCAGAAATCTAGTTCAAAAATAAATTTAACAAAGTTCAGGAACACCTAGAAACAGATAAGCAAATATTGTTCAGGAGCACTGCTGTTTTTGTTAGTCTGAGCTGTCAAATTGGTTTTGACTCATGGTATGAATAATAATAAATTTAATAATAAAAATTATTTTTATCTCGCCCCTCTGAGTAACGCAGAGTGAAACTCCTCCAAGAAATCCTGTTATAAACTCAGGTCTTGAAAACTGAATACCATGGCCTCTCTGACCAAATCAATCCATCTGCAATGCAGTCTTTCTTTTTCTCCTACGGTCTTCAACTTTACTGAGGACAAGGAGCAGGAATCCATTACCCTAGCAATGGATTCCACCAACAGACACAGTCAATTTTATTCAACAGAATCATGTTTATTCAGCTAGCACAAAATTTCTACTAGTCATGGGCCCTCCCTCCCCAAGTCAGGGGCAATTCAAAAGTCATCCAATAATCCAGAAAGACCCACCATCCAGAATTAGAACTTTTTAAAAAAATTCATGAACAATTATAACTCTTCTCCATTCAGGTACAGTTAGTCATACCTGATATCTTTGCTTTCTAAGGTAATATATGTGCCATCATAGAGATCCAAGTCCCCCAAGGGGACCTTTGCTTTAATGCAATCTGGATCTTCTTTATTATGTCTTTGTTCCAGACCTGTGTCTCGATCTTCATTCTCCTCTATATGGATCTTTTGAGCAACCAATTGTTTCTATAAGAATCACGAAAAGAAGAAAAAAAGAAAGGTAAAAAAAGACATGTTGAAAATGCAGGAAATTACAACTAGTTATCAGCTCATATACTTATGACAATTTCAAACGAGACATTCTAAAAATGAATTGTTCATAAAATTGTTAAAAGCAACTTTTTGTTTTTGCAAAAAGTTGGACTATGAAAATATGGCATGTTTTTTTAGATCCTTATCCAACATGGAAGAGTAAATTAATTCATTGCACATGGATGTAGAATATTAGACTGGAACTTTTAGAGTCCCTTGTGTGAGCAGAAGCTATTTTCAGGAGATGTAATAATTTAATTCCTTTTTAATGCACCTGTTTTTTATGTTTTATTTGTATTTTTCACTATTGTGAAGCTGCTCTGAGTCCCAGTTCTGGGAAAAGAGCAGGATAATAACAACAACAACAATAATAATAATAACAACAACAACAATAACAACAACAACCATTTCTCCTAATCTCCTCTCTTCCTGCAGCCCCATGTACTATACTTCAAGCCATTCCAAAGAGGTTCCCAGGCTTCAAGAGAGACTTTTGGTGTCTGTTTGCATTTGCACAGGGTACAATAGTGGCAATGTGGTGGTGGACAAACTCTATTGGGTGTATGGTTTCCTGGATTCAGTGCTATATTTTTTCATTTTGAGTAGACATAACAGCAGAATTTCTAATATCTTTTTAAAATATTGATGTTGAACACAAAACATAGGGCCTTTGCAGACTGCCCGAAATAGTGCAAATTGAGTCCACTTTAACTGCCCTGACTCAGTGCTAGGGAATCATGGGAACTGTAGTTTATTGTGGCAGCAGAGCTCTCTGACAGAAGGCTCAATGTCTCAGAAAAAAAATACAATTCCCTTGATTCTCTAGCACTGAGCCAGGGCAGTTAAAGTGGACTCAATTTGCACTATGGGAATGTATGAAAAGCTACCAGTCACACTGCTCCCCCGACACTCTACCAGCATTAAAAAGAATTTTGGTCAAATTATTGTACATACTTTTAGTTAAAAAAAAATGACCCAGAAAACCTGGGTCAACTTACTCACTGGTCAGTTTAAGTACTGTACTTTAACTCTTATCACAAAAAGAACCATTCTCTTATCTGAGCAGATTATTGAAAAGTGAGAGCCTAGTCTGTCCCGGGAACACCTGAAACAAGAACTAAATACTCTGTCTCTCCGGGACGGTGCCATTTTTGAATACCTGGGCAGGAAAATGGCAGTGGTGACAGCTCTTAGATGCTTCCCCTCACAGGAACGCTGAAAGCAATCAGGCTTTGAAGGATTTGTTTAAAACATATGTTTATATTTGTCGGCTTTTCTTCGTTAAAATCAGGTAGTTATCAAATTAAAGGGTATAATCAATATTCACAGTCTTCATTTTCTTTGCCTTTTCATCCTTTTCTACATGTGTTTCTTAGCCCTGTCTCTGCCTAACTGCCTCCCTGACATGTCGAAAAGCCGCTTTTTACTGTAGTTCCATCCTCATCCATCCAGCCTTTACAGTGAGCACAAATAGTTATGCGTTCCAGAATTTTCTAAGTTCTTTGGCATTGTTTTCCTTTACTTCCTCTTTGCATCCTTTTTTACATGCCCCTTGACTTATCCATGAGTCATATAACAATCCATAATTCTGGCTCCAAAACCTGGCCTCAGTTTATACAGGGGTTGAGTATATAGTTGAGTATATACAGTAGTAGCAGCTGAATGTTCTCAGTAAATTTGCTAGGATCCAGCATCTGCTGATATCCAGAAAACTACCTGGACTCATGTAACAGACATTCACCAGCTTGATGCAATGTTTAACTCTTTAAATTTAAATCAGTTGCCTTCTGTTATCAGATCACAAATAGCTTCTGAAACTCCACTTGGTTTCAAAAGGAACTTGTCATGATTAGTTACCCCATAGTGCACTGAATCATGGCCAAGATTTATATTTCCTATGACAAAGGTCAGACAAAGATTTGATTACTATATGAGAAAAACAGGGACCATAAGGGCCTCTAGATGTTCTGAAGCTAGAAATTTCTCACCACAAACTAAGGGCCTTTGCAGACTGCCAGAAATAGTGCACATTAAATTGAGGCACTGCCCTGGCTCAGTGCTAGGGAGTCATGGGAATTGTATTTTTTCTGGGACATTGAGCCTTCTCTGTCAGAGAGCTCTGGTGCCACAATAAATTACAGTTCCCATGATTCCCTAGCACTGAGCCAGGGCAGTGCCTCAATTTAATGTGCACTATTTCTGGCAGTCTGCAAAGGCCCTAAGACAGACAGGACTGATCCAACAATACCTGAAGGGCCACTTTAGAAGCCCACTATGGGCTCTTAAGTTTCAAGCATACACATTTTATATCCTCTAAATATAATTGGCTGATAAAAGTAGCATTTCTTATTTCTCATTGTGTATAAAGCAGTTTCCAAAAGTAACTCATTAAACAAAATTCACCTCCAGCTCTTTGAGGTAGTTTACAGTTGTTTCTTGTCTCATCAGTATCACTAAATCATGAGGATGTTTCAAGTTCATTGGTGAGTCGACCTGAAAGAGAATTAAAAACAGCCACTGTTACCACTTTTACTCAGGACCCTTTTAGATGTAGCAATCATGGCTTGTGAAATCATGGTGTAAAGAGCCCTTAAAAACTGATCACAATTACTACTGGTCAGACCAGAACAGTACAACTGATACAGCAGGAGTTATGGTTTTGATCAGATAAAATACTACTCATGATACTAATATTTTACAGTTTCTAAGTTGTTCACATAAAGAAGGTCCCCTTTTGGTGTCAGGTAAAGCAAAATATGTATTTCATGATTTTATGAAATGGGGGATTAAAATAAATGACTTTCAGATATTACACCACAGAACAAACACTGCTTAAGATATTACAGTCAATTCTAATAAAATATTTGGATATTTGGAGAAAAATGTAATTTGCCTGCTAAGTGAAAGACTTAATTGTGGGTCCAAATTTTAAAAATCAGTTCATCAAGAATTCATATAATGAAACAGTGGAATATTGAGGTATTTACAACTCAGAGTGATGCAGTAAATAATTTAGGGAATGGAAGGCTCTAAAAATTCCAGAAAAAAACCAATTACTTGCCAAACAGTAATTGGCATTAAAATAATGGCCACAAGTATGCACATGCAAGGGAAATGTACAACAGAAACAAATTGATTTTATTCAAATGCCTTTTGAGGACAAAGGAACTTGTGAGCATATAGCTGCATCCGCACTGTGGAAGTAATAGTTTGAAACCGCTTTTACTCCCATGGCTCAATGCTATGGAATTCTGGGATTTTTAGTTTTGTGAGATATTTAGCCTTCTCTGTCAGGGAGCTCTGGTGCAACAACAAACTACAAATCCCAAAACTTCACAGCATTGAGCAATGGCAGTTAAAGCCGTGTCAAACTGCATTACTTCTGCAGTGCAGATGCAGCCTAAGTTTGATAACTTTCATTTTTGCCCCACTAACAGGCTGGTGTACTTCACAAAGAAGTTCTTCTAAACCCCACATCTGTGATCAGCTGCGTGCAGCTGTCTTAACACATGACTATCACCTGGAACACTTTAAAACCAAAATTCACTTTCTGCATTCCTAGGAATCATCAGGGTATGTTTTCGCTTAGGCTAGGAAGCATACAGCTGAAGAGGAAAAGCTGAGTAACAGGGTATCAAACTGATTTAAATTATAAACTAAACTAAATTATAAACTAAAAATGAAATTTTATAACTTTCAGAGTGTGGAGAATATTAATTGGAATATAGAATTACAACATTTTAACTACAGGCTGGATATCTCTTATCCTGAATTCCGAAATCCAGTGGGCCCTGGTATCTGCTGGGGTTTGATTCCAGGACTCCCCAAGGATACCAAAATCTTTGGATGCTTAAGTCTCATTAAATGCAGTGGCATAGTAAAATGGTGTCGCTTATATAAAATAGTAAAATCAAGGTCTAGTTTTTGAATATTTTCAAACCATGGATGGTTGAATCTATGGATGAAGTTCTATTTGTGGGTACAGAGGGCCAACTATACTCCAAAATCCAAAACTGTGTGCGTGGCTGAGATAGTGGGTAGCTGAGATATTGAACCTTTTGCTTTCTGATGGTCAATATACAAACATGTTCAATGCACAAAATTATTTAGAATATTATGTATAAAATTACCTTCATGTGTACAGTATAAGGTACATATGAAACATAAATGTATTTCATTCATTTCATTAGCCTTGGGTCCTATCTCCAAGGTATCTCATTATGTATATACAAATATTCCAAAATCTTTTTTAAAAAATGAAATCCAAAACACTTCTGGCTCCAAGCATTTCAGATAAGGGAGACTCAAACTGTATTACTTGGTATCTGTCAATTTGGACTGAGGACAGATTTATCCTAAAGGAACCAGAATCTGTCTGATCTTGGAAGATAAACAAATTAATCTCTGGTTAATATTTAGATGAGAGACCGTCAGCAAATACTGGGTGGTGCATGCTACATTTTAGAGGAAAGAACTAGGAAAAAAAACAAACCTCTGCATATTCCTTGCCTAAGAAGACCCTGTGAAATCCATGGAGTCACCATACATTGACAGATGACTTGAAAGTGGGCATACACACATGCATACAGATTTAGTTGAGAATGCATCATATTTTAAACACAGGTGTCCACCAAGAGTGGCACTGAATAAAACCATGCTCGTCGAACATAGTTGTAAAGAGTTTTGTGTTTTGAAAATCTTTGCTGATAAATGAAGTCCCTCCTCCCACATTTTTCTATGATGTTTCCTCTGAAGTGGATTTATTGATGGGGTGTAACACTAATAATGTAAAAAATTCAGTTAGTAGGTATGTCAATCATTAATATAGTTATGAAAAAATTGTTAGCAATAAGTTAGATCAACATTGCTAAATACCAATGTATCTAGGAGGCATAATGAGTTTGTCAGTGCTGCTTGATAGGAAAGTATAGACTCAAGTTTATAATTTTCTGAGGTGCACAATAAGGATTAAATGATTCCTTGATACATGGATGGAGACAATGCACATTATGTGTGAAACCAGCAACTGGGAGATAGTTCCATAGTGCTACTATAAGCACATCTACTCAAAACCCAATTCCAGAGAGTTTAATGGGTTTACTCCCACATAAATGTGCCTAATACTCCACTCCAATCTGTTGAAATAGTTGAGAGTGACGGATGAGGCAAACATTTTTGTTTATAAAATTATCCTTAAATTGCCATTGGTTAACTGATTTTCCATGATTAGTGGAATCTGTGATTACAGTTCCTTTCTGATGTGCTTGTTTTAAATCAGATACACAGTGTAAGGGTGAACATGCAAGAGATTTATATATATCATTTGAGCTGAAAGTGTGAGAGTGTATGTTTTGACAACAGTAACGGCCTCCTTTCCACCCAGGAAGGTCTAATTACAAAAGAAGAATAAATTAGTGAACGGACCATTTGATTTTGGAACTCCTCCTCATACAGGAGTAGGAATCATGCAGCCCTTCTAATGTTATTGCAGTTGCAACTCCTGGCATTCCTTACTATTAGCTGATGAGAATTGCAAACAATATTTTCAGGGCTCAATGATTCCTACCTGTTATATTTGCCTGCCAGCCCTCAAGAAGACCAACCCCTATCCCTATCCTTTGCAAAAGCCTCTCCAAAAGGCCAATTGAACCTGCCTAACAGTGTGGACTGCATCCTATGCAAATTTGATGAGAAAGAAGAATAGCTTGAAATCATTCAGAGGACTCCAGTTTTGCTTGCACAAGGATCTTGATTTGGGGTGATCCCTCCTCCCACTACAACTTTGCAACACCAAGTTAGACAGGTGCCCTTACCATTTGGAGAGGATTTCTTGAAAGCACCCAGAGCTGCATTAGGCAGGTTGGAAAGGAAAAGCTCCATAGCAACAGGTAACTTTTTGCCTTCATAACACTGGATTTCAGTCACTATGGCAAGCAGAATCTGCTGCTTGATTGTTTTAATGGATTTAAAGATTTTATTGACATTTAATTTATAGTTTGAAGACCTTTTTGAAAAGCTGATTACACCGTGGTCATTTCTGTTACACCTCTTGAAACACTGGGAGGGATAACCCGTTATAGAACTTGAAAGAACATCACTACAGACTCCAATTGTTGTGCCCCATATATCAGCAAGTTGTAATAATTTACATGAGAGGTAGGCAGAGTGCAGCCCATTGGTTGCATGTAGTCCCCCCCCCGGGCTGTTCTGTGGCCCCCAGTCAATTCTACCTCCCACACTTTTTTTTGTTTTTAGTTCAAGAATGCCCTAAAAGGCACTCTGGGGGATACTAAAGGCACTTCCACATTTGGAGACTTCATGAGCTCCCTAGGGGCCAAAAACAAGGTTTGCAAAAAACAAACAAAACAAAACAAAACAAAAAACCCTCCCCTTAAATGCTCCAAAATGTCCACTGAGGGACTTGGAGCAATATACCTGAACTCCTGGTCCCTCTCACAGAACAGATTGAAATAACAGAGGTAGGGGATTTGTAGACATCTACAGAATCTGGATGATAGAAGTCAGTGGAGAAAGCACAGAATTTCAAAGCTTCTTGATAGAGTGCACTTCTTCTTCAAACTCTCCATTAAATTTGTTAGATGCATAAAGAATCTCTCTCTCTCTCTCTCTCTCTCTCTCACACACACACACAAACTAATGACTCTACCAAGCCTTTAAAATGAATTTACAAAATGCAAGACAAAAAGACTGAACAATTATGTCAACATTGTACTGATAGAGGCTCAAAAAAGCCAAGATATTTATGAAATGAATCATCCACCCTATATCAGAGTTACATTTGTCATTTGCCATACAAATGTTGATTTTTGTATTGTAATCACTCAGTGCACTTTACATGTAATCAGATGAAGCTACAATATTTTCAGGATGAGGAAATCTGTCTTTGAAACTGTGAACAGGTATGCGTATGAACAGAAATAGCCAAAGATCACACCACGCCCCCCATTTAATGCTATTTTTACTTTTGTTCTCAAGACTTGTGTTACACTGGTATATCTCCGTTAACAAAGCAGACACATTTCTGAGCATTCCTTCTTTGGCAGAAAATTTGGTACCAGTGGCAAAAATAACAGAAAGAATAGGGATAGAGTTCTACACCACAAACTAGAAAAACAGTTCACAATGTTTTAGCAAACCTTTTATTCAGAACTGATAATATGCACATGTGAAATGAAACAACCAGGTCAGGTAAACCCTGCATAATTTACACAAAAACAATTGTACCTCCTAGAGACCACTTGGAAGCTTCTTCTGAAATGCAACAAGAGATGACTTCTTCTTTCGGCAGCCTTTACTTTTCTTATGAATTCTGTTTTTGTGTCTAAACTTCTACATCTATGCTTTTTAAATATGCTAAAAGTAGTGAGCGAGGCAGGCTTACCCGTTCTCTCCCTTTGCCTCTGTTTTGCTGTTCATACATGCTTAGTAAAGCATTCTGGAGACAACCGCTGTTTACTTTGCTTGTATTAGGAACTTACACACAGTAGGATGGGCTAGAGTAGAATCTATTCTTTCCTTGTTCAGGCTTTACTGCATTGTTCACTGTCATTACCATTCTCCCAGTGCCAATGAAGCTAAAAACACCCAGCTAGACAGAGGACAAAGAGGAAAAGGGGACTTAGAAATGAAAAAGAAATGTTTAAAGGAGCTTCACTGTTAGAGGCTTTGTCAACTGAGGTTTGCCTGCAACTACTTTTTTGCTGCAAATTCTAATAGAACATGGGGGCACTGAAGCAAGAGAAAAACTGCACCTGAAAGTATCTACCACTCTCTAGACTCATTTCAGTATTTGGGATTGTAGGGTTCTTTAATAAGCTCTATCTTAAAATCCAATATGCTAGGATTTTGATGCCTTCAAATTATGCATTTCAAGGCTGGTTAATATGCTGTTCTTTTGGAGATGGAGATGTAACTGAGGTATAGAACATAAAACCCATGTTGAAATAAGATTAATATAGAGTATCTTTTGGCTAAGATAAACATTAACAACAAAATCAGGATAATTTATTCCACAGGATTCCAGATTTCTACATATAGGTATAAAAGCTAGACAGTGAAAACTGACAGAAAAAAAAAACCTCTTGAAATGTTATTGCATAGTTTTATATAGTTGGGGGGGGGGGATTGCACATGTACTATGAACCAACCAAGTCAGGAAAACCTCACATAAGTACACAAACACCTTTTTAACTTTCTAAAGCTCACTTAAGCTTCTTCTAAAATACATCCAGGGATGATTTTACTATATTTACAGTCTCCAACTTCTTTATGATTTTCATTTTTTTTTTAGGGGGGGGCAAACTTATAGAAACATGCTTTAAAAAAACACACACAAGGTAAGGCTATCTGGTAAGCCATGCTTATCTGCCCTTTCCTCTCTGTTTTGCTGTTCGCACGTGGGATTCTAGACGCAGCTGTTGCTCACCTTTCCTGTTGTAGGCAGGGTAACACAGCTACGGCACGATCAACTGAAATAGAATCCTACTCTTTCTCAGCTGAAGCTTGATTGCTTTATTTACAGTAGATACTGCTACAAATTGACACCAAATCTATTTCTCCAGCCCTCCCTCAGCATATTCTTAATGCCAATGTTGCTAAAAAGACTTCTAGCTGGAGAGAAGGCAAGGAGGAAAAGGGGGACTGTGGGGGGTTGCAGACTGCCAGAAATAGTGCAAATTGAGTCCACTTTTAGGGTTAGGGTTAGTGCTAGGGAGTCATGGGAATTTTTTTTTTTCCTGAGACATTGAGCCTTCTCTGTCAGAGAGCTCTGGTGCCACAATAAAATACAGTTCCCATGATTCCCTAACCCTAACCCTTAAAGTGGACTCAATTTGCACTATTTCTGGCAGTCTGCAAAGGCCCCCAGTTCACAAGACTGAAGCAAGGCTCTTAATAACAGCCTGTCTGAAGTCTCTAGGAACCTGATGGCAAAGAATGGCAGTAGCAATAAGAGAAATACTAGCAACAGGCTAAACAAATACAAGTCTAGGCTTAAAAAAACAAAACCCTACAAGCTACAAGTTCTGATTCTCAAATTGTTGGATCCTACTTCCAACTTAGAATGCAAACAATGGTCCAAAGCAGATGGGTGGCAAGGAGCGGCCCCTGGCTGCAAATGGTCCGGGACTGTGGCGACTGCATGGCCTGTTTTCAGAGCAGGCCACCACCACGGTCCGAAGCCAGCCACTGCCAGGAACAGATTTTTTCCACTCCTTTTTCTGGCAGTTTCAGGCCTGCTTTTGGGGCAAGCATCATCTAAACACTAAACCCTCGAAGCGGCCAGAAGCAGCTTCTTTTGGCCCATCTGTTTTGGGCCAATAAGTTTAATCCTATAAAGAGTAAATTCAATTATTGTTGTGTGCCTTCAAATGGCTTCCAATGTAAGGCAACCTTAAGGTGAACTTATCATGGGGTTTTCTTGGCAAGATTTTCAGAAGCGTTTGCCTTTGTCTTCTTCTGAGGTTGAGAGAGTGTGACTTGGCCAAAGTCATCCAGTGAGTTTCTATGACCCAGAGTGGATTTGAACCATGGCCTTTAGAGCCATAGTCCAACGCTCAAAGCACTACACCACACTGGCTCTCTCAAATTCACTTAGAAAGGCAATATTCTACACAGAAATGCCTGAACGAGAGTATCCAAGGTAGCGGTTTATGGATCACAGAATTCCTGGGTAGAGAAAACAGACTGACCAAACCACAAGTTTAGTACATATGCTCCCACCAGATTTCAAAGAAAATCTCTCTCTCCTTTTTTCATCATTTATGATTTTATCTCCTAGACAAAAAGTTGAAGATAAATACATATCCCCATAATACATTATAAATCTCTTTTACTGTGCTCTACATGATGTGAAGCAGTGGACTTTTGCTTTCCAGAGGAATTTAAACCATAAAGACTGAAGCATACACAAGACAAGAATTGAGAACTGCAACAGACAGGATATATATATACAAATATACTCAAGTCAATAGTGGAAGCAACAGAAGGTACAGACCAGGGGCAGGCAACCTTTTTGAGCCAGGGGCCGGGTTGCTGTCCCTCAGACAATTGGGGGGGCCGAAGCACCATAAATAAATAAATAAATAAATAAATATTTTTTAAAAAAAATATTTAAAAAATAATATATATATACATATATGCATGCACACTCTTTCAGCCCCAGAAAAGCCATGGCAAAACCCCTGTGGAGATTTTGCCAAGAAAACCCAAGACAAAAATCAATATCATCATGGCGGGCGGCAGCGGCGAAGGCAGGACCCGACTGGGGCCGGTCCAAAGGCCTTGGGGGGCCACATCCGGCCCCTGGGCCTTAGGTTGCCTACCTCTGGTACAGACCATGAGGAATGGCATAGGGAACATATTGTCAAGTATGCCAGCAGAGGGAGATAGAAGAAGCCACCACTTGTTTGAGCCTACATGTGTAACATGGCAGCTGGTCTTCAAATGAACAAAGCTATGGAGGCGTAACAACTCTAAATAACAGGATTCAAACTCTAAACATAGATGTTCAATATAATGTTTACTCACTGGTTAAAAACAGCACTCTTCTATATATGTAGAATAGGCAATTTCATGTTGTGATGCAGTTAAAAAAAGTTCCAAGTGGGATGTAATTTCCATCCACCCCAGGACAGTTCCCAACAAGCAGTCTGAAATCAAGTGAAAAGCACCTGTGCTGCCCTCATTTCTAAAGGTGACTCTGCCTCCAAACTAGAACGGGTGGCTTTCTGTGAGTGCTGTGCATGTGAGCTGCGCTCAAACATTTTTGAGTATGAAGCTCAAACACTTCTGCAGCAAGAAGCAGTAATATGCCTGCTGTCACAGAAAAACAATATGGTAATACAGTCGTCCCTTCCGTTCCAGACACCCCCCACGAATTGGAAATATTGTAAATACTGGAGCCCCATTGGTTAGAATGGCTGTGCGCTCCTGTGTGCAAACGCCATTTTATCCCTCACCACTTGCTGTCAGTTTTTAAATGGATCGATCCCAGCAGCAGCCCACTGAACTGAAGCCGCGGCCGGAATGAGGCTTCGTTCCAGCCGCGGCCTCAGTTTTTAAATGGGATGGTGCTCGGATCGGAGCGATCCCAGCACCGGCCCATTAAACAACTGAGGCCGCAGCTGGGAGGAGGCCTCCTCCCGGCCGCGGCCTCAGTTGTTCAATGCGCTGCTGCTGGGATCGATCCCAGCAGCAGCCCACTGAACTGAAGCCGGGGCCGGAACGAGGCCTCGTTCCAGCCTCGCCCTCAGTTTTTAAATGGGCTGCTGCTGGGATCGGAGCGATCCCAGCACCGGCACATTTAAAAACTGAGGCCGTGGCCGGGAGGAGGCCTCGTTCCAGCCGCGGCCTCAGTTTTTAAATGGGCTGGTGCTGGGATCGGAGCAATCCCAGCACCGGCCCATTAAACAACTGAGGCCGTGGCTGGGAGGAGGCCTCCTCCCGGCCGCGGCCTCAGTTGTTCAATGGGCTGCTGCTGGGATCGATCCCAGCAGCAGCCCATTGAACTGAAGCTGCGGCCGGAACGAGGCCTCGTTCCAGCCGTGGCCTCAGTTGTTCAATGGGCTGCTGCTGGGATCGATCCCAGCAGCATCCCATTGAACTGAAGCCGCGGCCTCAGTTGTTCAATGAGCTGGTGCTGGGATCGGAGAAGTCCTCCGATCCCAATAGCAGCCCATTGAACAACTGGCTGCAGCTAAAGGGAGGAATCTTTTTTCCTTGATTTTCCTCCTTTAAAATTGGGTGCGTCTTATATGCCGGAGCGTCGTATATGGCGAAAAATACGGTATATAATAGCACAGGACTAAGCCAGATATGATAGAAGCAGTTACATTTATTGATTGGAGATATATATATATATATATATATATATATATATAGCTTAAATTTAATAGACTGGGAAGGATTCAACTAGCTTTTCATGGGTGCCCCTTTTCAATAAAATTTGATCATTGCTCTACATCCTAGGTTCTCAAACAGACACCGATTACCTTGACCTCTAGAGCAGGGGTAGGCAACCTAAGGCCCGGATGCGGCCCTCCGAGGCCTTTGGAAAGGCCCCAGGCTGGTCCTGCCGCCGCTGCCGCCGCCCCCCCCCCGCCATGATGATATTGATTATTGTTGTTATTACTTGTTCTTGGGGTTTTCTTGGCAAAATCTCCACAGGGGTTTTGCCATGACTTTTCTGGGGCTGAGAGAGTTTGCATGCATATTTTAAAATTTTTTAATTTTTTTTAAAAAAATTTTATTTATTTATTTATTTATTTTTGGTGCTTCGGCCCCCCAATTGTCTGAGGGACAGCAACCCAGCCCCGGCTCAAAAAGGTTGCCTACCCCTGCTCTAGAGAGAGGGGAGGTGCCTGGAATGCTTTTTCAGTGTCCCCCTATAGCTTCAGACCACCTGGCAGATAGTGAGAGAGGAATAGAAGAATGTGAGTGTCAGGGTGTGGTGGGGAGGCTGGGGCTTGTTTGTGCAAGTACTGTCAGTTTGGGAGGACGCTGGGGAAAGGTTCTCTGCCCCCTTTTCCCTTTCCAAAGGCAAAATCCGTTGGCTTGGGGCATTTCAGTTTTGGAAAGAGCAAAATTAATCCTTTCCCTCCACTTATTCCAAAGGCGAACTCCACAGGCTGGTGGCTGTTCAACTTTTAGAAGGAGAACAGCTAACCCTCTCTTTCCCCTTTGCTCTTTCCAAACACAAAATCTACCAATTGGTGTAGTTTCTGGTTTTGGAAGGAACAAAATTAAAACCCTTTCCCTTCTTCTTGCTCTTTCCAAAGGCAAAATCCCACAGCTAGTGGGGCTTCTGTCCTTGGAAGGAGCAAAGCTAACCTTTTCCTTTCACTTTTTCCAAAGGCACATGGCTCACATCAAGTATAAACATTGTATTGAGTTGGGTATTGAATTTATTGAAACAAAAATATTATAATCTGAACAATGTTATTTCCGTATAAAATGTTAAAATAAGATTATAAATAAGTGTGTGAATGAAACTATTCACACTAAAAAACAAAATATTTTTATTCATATACTATGACATGCCCCAACATGCACAAGTAGACGTAAAAGAGGGCCCAGGGGCAAAATGTCTAAGAATCACTGCCTTACATTTTATTCTTTCTTTTTAAAATGTTACCATTACCATTATGCTTGGGTGGAGGGGTGGAATGATTGAGCTCCCTTCACCTATATACCTATACCCGCTTTTTGATAAAGAGTCCAGTCACCTGCTGCTAAATATACAAAAAATGGTTGAACGGGTAGTGGGCAGTTTGAATCTCAGAAACAGTAGCACATATCAAAACAATGAAACAACAACACATATTAAATCAATATCATGCCTTTTTCAAATGAAGCAGCTTGTAATGAATCTACTTCATCTAACATTAAGTCTAATGGACATTATTTGGGACCAGTGTCTGAGTAAAGATGCTGATAAACAGGGTGCAAGATATTTAATTTTAATTTGAAAACCCTACAATAATGCATTTATCAGTATTCTTTTTCTAAATATTTCAGAGATGCCCAGTTCAACCGCATTTCTAACTGTAAATTGGGAGATTTCATGAAACACAATAAAGCAATAGGTATTGATGAGAATGTAAGACACAGCATACAATGTCACAACTACAATATGGAGCACAAGAAACCTTGTAATTTTCAAATGTGAAAAACATACTAATAAACATAATTAGATTTACTGCAATCAATTTATAAGACTAAGATTAGGATAATTTCAGATACATTTTACGCATACTCACTTGGGAGTAAGGCATACTGAATGAAGTGTGACTTCACTGTAAACAGACACAACATGTGGACTACACAGGATTCTCAGGCACAATTCTTTTCAAGAGCAATAAGACCAGGAAAAACCTGAATCCTTTTACTATCCTGAAACATCACCAAGTTTCTCCATGTATAAGCCGAGAAGAAAATAACTTTGAGGTGCTTCCTTTTACTAAATGAGTTCTCTCCCACAATAAGAAAACAATGCACTCAGATATTGCAGAATTGTAATGCAACAGCAACTGTGTACATAAAAAATTCAGTTTTCTATACTTCTGACTTAACTGAAGAAACCAGACAGACACACTATGACTATGAATTTCCCCAACTCTTAAACTTTGTACCCAACGAGGAAGTTACTTAGAACAGTAATAGATGCTAATAAGTTAATTTCAATATCTCTTATGGAAAATGACATAGATATTAATTATAATTAAAAAACATTTGCAGAACAGAGACAGGATGAGCAGAAGTACTTTATTAAGCAAAATTAAATAAATAAAATTATTTATTGTGTAAAGAAATAAAAAGAAACACAATTATGACTGTGGTATATATTCATATTTCAGGTCCAATATTAACCCATGGGTTTTAAGACCCGTCCAACTTTCCCAGTTGCTAAAACTGATGTCTGGTCTTTTTAGCAACAAGGCACACACTATAAATTACAGAAAGAATGAATGAGCAGCACAGGTAATAAATCACAATTATGATTTATAACAGAGAGCAACTGTATAAAGATGAGCATCATATATGAAAACTAAAGGGACTTGTAAAAAACAATTCCTGTTATATCTAAACTATCAGGTTACCACGATCAAGCTGTTCAAATGACATTGCATAAGCATTCCTATATTTGGCAGAAAAAGTTGATAAAAGCCAAGAGGATAAAAGGAATTTATGCTCACACGACATTATTTTTAAAGCTGCATTTCTGGTAAACTGTGCCTACTGACAAGATTTATACATAAGCAATGTATCCTACACCTTGTCTAGCCAGTGCTGTTTAAGGAATTGATGGGTATTCCAGTTCTTTCTAATCCAAAACAGGAAACGTTCTCTGTCAACAGCAAACAACATATTTCACTCCAATAACTTTAAATTTCAAGATTCCATAGGCATTGCATTGCACCAGAGAGAGAGAATGTGAGAAGCACAATGTTGATGAATTTATTATTATTATTATTATTATTATTATTAAACACCTTTCCTTTTAATTATATTTTTGTTTTTAAAAGCACTATGAGTACTAAAGCTGGAATCCAACTCTCATTGCTTCCAAAAAATAGCTTCAGCAGATACAAGCAGCATATGACAAACATTAAATGTACCAATGTGCTTTAGAAGGACAGGACCCCCAGAAGGAGGCTTCTAGTGAAAATCAGCTCTATCACAAGCTTTAAGTTGGATGTAGGCTTACACAATATCTCTCTTGAAAATAAGCTGGTTAATATTAAATAATTTGAACAAAAACATGGTAGCTCTACAGTTCATCAAGCTTACTACTAACGTTTTGAGTCACAGGATTTTTTTTAATGTAAATGAAGAATTAATATGATCATGTTTCAAATATGACAGATTACTTTCTTTGTGCCAAATACAGACATCTCATTTTCACCTCACAAAAACTGACTGCTCTATTCTAGGCATTTCATTTTCACCTCCTGAAAGTGAATTGCTGTAGGCTGGCATCAGTTCTGGGCACTCTGTCATTGTGAGGGTGAGGTGAGCAAAAGCAGAGTGAAGCAGAAAAGTGGAACAGATGAAAGAAGAGGAAATGGAAACTGGTAATGCTAGCCTTCTATTAAACGTAACCTAACAGAATCTCATGGCTGCTGATCTTAAGAAAGAGTCTATATGGGAATATTTTGAAGAAAAAATATAGTATGTCAACAGTACAGAGCCTGGCTAAATACCCTAAACTAGGGGTAGGCAACCTTTCCCCTTTAAGGGCCGAGGGACTTCAGCTCCCAGAAGCCTCAGCTATGTTGGCCAATAGTCCCATGTTGGCCAATAGCTCCTGGGATTCTGGGAGCTGAAGTCCCTCGGCCCTTAAAGGGGAAAGGTTGCCTACCCGGTCCTAAACTATGAAATTCATGAGGTTGCTATAAGTTGGCAGGTGACCTGAAGGCAGATACTCACTGAATAGTATAGTGTGGCAAAGAGATGCAAGACTTTGTTGGGGAAAAAGAAAGAAAAACAACACTATAAATAAGTACTTTATTTACTTGTAATTTAACATGGCTTAGTAATCAGTTACATCTCTCCTTAGAAAAACTATGATGCAGTATCAATGAGAAGATAGATTTAAATCAATGTACTCAAAGTATCCCCTTTCTTTTGCCAACTTAAACTGCCTTCATTTAAAATAAAAATATAAGGTGCACTGGTGCAATCATCAGAGGAAGTCACTCAAGCATAGTGATATGCCATTCCTTAGCAAAACGGGACTTTGTACTTTCTAGCCTCTGCCAAGACTTTCTTCATCTTTTACAGCTGGTGTGGGCCAAGTGTAGATTTTCAGATACTGCTGAATTGCACTGCCCACCATTTCTTATAACTGGGTTCTCTGGGGGCAGCTAATGAAGCTACAGTTCTTGAAGGCTGCACTTTATCCACCTCTGCCTTACATAATAGAGGAAAGATTGAAAGCTCAGTAAGGAGGGCAATAGTGAAGCTTGACAGCCATAAAACTTAGGCCAATTGTTACAAGGTTTTCTTCCAAGCAGCTGCTCTAGATAGAAAACATTCTTGGAAGTAAAGCTGTATAAAATTACTTATGAATGTGTATGGCTTTTATAAAAGAGATATTCTGGTTTACACTAAATCCCACTGGTGTCTGGTTCGCTGATGTAAAAGCATAATGTTGGGCCAGAGAGGTCTTTAGATTGATCTAGGATTATTCTTTTTCATCCATCCATCACTTTATACTCCCCCTTTTTCCCAGGCTAGGACTCAAGTTCAGCTGTCCATGTGCCCATAGGCAAAAGGAAAGTCCAAAGCTGCACAACACATATTACAGGGAGATGGAATGTAAGAAACATGAATGGGGAAATGCAGACAGAGTGAAACAATAAATTGAATATATGAAAACTGCAATACTTGGAGTGAATAAACTAAAGTAGGCAGGAACTGGACATTTTGAGTCAGATAATTACACAGTATTTTACTCAGGAAATGAAAATTCAAGAAGAAATGAGGTGGCATTAATAGTGAGGAGAGATGCAAAACCAGTCAAAGGATGTAATCAAAAGTCTGACCAAATCATATCAATAAGACCTCTAGGAAAATCCATTAATATAACTTTAATTCAAGTTTATGTTCCAACTACAAAGGCAGAAGAACTAAAAGAAATTGAAAGATTCTGTACTGGAGTCCAGGAGGAAACTGATCATACACCAAAACAAGACTTCTTATTAATCATAGGTGATTGGAATGCAAAAATAGGAAACAGCAGAATCAAAGATTATTGAATAATTTGGCCTATGAGCAAGAAATGAAGCAACAGATTTGAGTGACTGAATTTTGCAAGTTTGTTCATTGCAAACACATTCTTCAAGCAACCAAAGACATACTGTATACATGGACATCACCTGATGGCCAATACAGAAATCATACTACATCACTGGAAGCAGAACATGGAGAAGCTCCATTTTCTCTCCAAAAACAAGACCAGAAGCATATTGTGGCACAGACCGTGTACTGCTAAAATAAAAATGAGAGTAAAGCCAAAGAACACTTAACCCACCATTACACCAAAATACAACCTGAAGAACATCCCTGTAGAATGTAAAGATAGTGTAAAAAATAGATTTACACTATTAATTGACTGACAGCCAGAAAAACACTGGACAAAAGCCAGGGACATTGTCAAGGAGGAATGCAAGGAGGCATTATTTGCAGCCAAAAAGAAAGAGAAACCTCACTGGATGACAGATGAAACTCTTCAAGTAGTTAAGGACAGATGAAAAGCAAAAGTAAAACATTACAGAAATAGAGTAAGAAACCTGAACAAAACTGTTCAATGACTTGTGTGCAGGAACAAGGAGAATTACTACAATTAATGCTGACAAAAAGAAGGGGACAACAAAAAAGGAAAAACAAGAGACTTTTTCCACATCTGAGAAATCATAAAAAGCATTACCACTTCCAGTGCAGGGTGACCAAATGTTCTAATAGCAAAGGAGGACAAGGCACTGAAAAATGTAGGAAATTGCAGTCGACCCGCTGTAGCCACAGATTTTTTTATCCACCAAGTCAACAACCCTGAGGTTGAAAATATTCAAAAATAATATAAATTCCCCAAACAAAGCTTGATTTTGCTATTTTAAATAAGTGAAACCATTTTGCTATGCCATTGTATATCATGGGACTTGAGCATCCATGGATTTTGGCATCCACAGGGGATCCTGAAATCAAACCCCAGGGGATACCAAGAGCCCCACTGTACAAAACTTAAAAGCTATAAACACTCATATAAATATAAATTAATGCTTCATTATTATTCTTAACTGTTTTAAAATGTGTATATTTTAACTGCCCTTTTAAACTGTTGCATGTTTTAATTATTGTCTTTCATTCAGGTTGTTCATTGTTGATTTGTTGTTGTTCTGCGCCTTAATCGATAGGGAGAGGTGGATCAGAAATAAATAGAAATGTACTTGCTATTGCTATTCTCAGGTTCCTGATTTGGGCAAGCCCTCTTCATGCAGGTTGATCAGACTTGATCTTCCTTTTCCAGAACATGTCCTCCATTTGCCTTCTCTCTAGGAGGAATTCCAAAACGTCCTCTATTTTGAGCATGACTAATGTCCAAAACACACACTGCAGAAAATAATCAAGTCTGAGACTACTTTAGCTGCCCTGGCTCAATGCTGGGAAATCCTGGCAACTGTAGTTTTGTGAGAGACATTGACCCTTCTATGTCAGAGAGCTCTGGTGCCACGATAAACTACAGTTCCCAGGGGGACATACTAAAACAAATGACAGTGCTTGCCCATAGGGAAACCATACTTGCCCACAGAGAATCATTGGAGAATACTTGCCCAAAGGGAAACATTGAAGATGTTTCCTATGTTTCCCTGTAAGAAAGTATTTCCTCGAAGTATCCCTATGGGCAGGTAATTCCCAATATTTCCCTATTGGCAGCTATTTTGCAATGTTTTCCTATAGGCAAGTATTCTCCAATGTATCCCTTGTTGTTTTGTTGTTAACTGCCCTCGAGTTGATCTTGACTCATGGAGACCCTATGGATGTGACATCTCCAAGACCCTCTGTCCTCCACTGCTCTGTTTAATTCCTGCAACTCCATACCCATGACCTCCTTAATAGAGTCCATCTATCTAGCATGTGGCCTTCCTCTCTTCCTATTTCTCTCCACCTTTCCCAGCATAATTGTTTTTTCCAAAGAGTCTTCCTTCTCATGATGTGTCCATAGTACGACAGTCTCAGCTTGGTCATCATGGCTTCCAGGGAGATTTCTGGCTTGATCTGCTCTAGGTCCCATTTGTTTGTCCTTTTGGCTGTCCATGGGATCCTCAGCACTCTTCTCCAGCACCACATTCTCTCAAATGTGTTGGTTTTCTTCCTATCATTTCTTAACTGTCCAGCTCTCACATCCATACATGGCAATAGGGAATACGATGTCTTGTATGATTCTAACGTTTGTGCTGAGTTGTATATCTTTGCATTTTAAAATCTTTTCTAGTTCTTTCATAGTCACCCTCCCCATTCTTAGTCTTCTTCGATTTCCTGGCTGCAGTCCTCATTTCGATCAATGTTTGATCCCAGGTATGAGCATTCTTTTACTATTTCTATTTCTTCATTGTCTAGGTTGAACTTGTGAAGGTCCTCAGTGGTCATTATTTTTGTTTTATGTTCAACATTAAGCCTGCCTTAGCACTTTCTTCTCTGATCTTCCTTAGTAGGTGTTCCAAGTCTGTGAGGTTTTCTGCTAGTACTATGGTGTTATCTGCATATCTTAGATTGTTGATATTCCTTCCTCCTATTTCCACTTCTCCTTCTTCTGTGTCCAAGCCTGCTTTTCTTATACTATGTTCTGCATACAAGTTGAACAGATAGGGTGAAAGTATGCAACCTTGTCTGACTCTTTTGCCAATTGGGAACCATTCTGTTTTTCCATGTTCTGTTCTGACAGTAGCCTCTTGTCCTGAGTACAGATTTCTCAACAGAACTATCAGATATGTTGGCATTCCCATGTCTTTAAGGGCATTCCATAGCATTTCATGATCTATGCCAGGAGTAGGCAACCTTTCCCCTTTAAGGGCCGAGGGACTTCAGCTCCCAGAATCCCAAGAGCTATTGGCCAACATGGGACTATTGGCCAACATGGCTGAGGCTTCTGGGAGCTGAAGTCCCTCGGCCCTTAAAGGGGAAAGGTTGCCTACCCCTGATCTATGCAAATATCCTTATGGGCAAATAATTCCCAATACTGTATTTCCCTATGGGCAAGTATGGTTTCCCTATGGGCAACTGATGTCATATGTTTCAGTATGTTCCCAGGATTCCCTAGCAGTGAGCCAGAGGGCAGCTGAAGCGGTCTCGAACTGGGTGATCTCTGCAAGTGTGTGTTTTGGACCTAAGAAGCAGGAATTATATCGTCTTTCTATGAGTGTTTCGAGTTTTTCTTTGGTCGCGCCCTCATTTGTGGAGAGGACACACCTGCCTCCCCTGCCTCCTCTATCCGTGGCTGCCATTCTTTCTTTCCTTTTGGACCGTCCGAAGGGGCTCTGACGCTGACGCCGACGCCGCCTCAGGAGGACACCGGAGGCCCTTCCACCCGAGAGGAAGGGAAGGCCTGAGGAAGGGGCGAGGGTGCCCAGAGCAGCGCCCTCCTCTCACCTGCTGCTGGATCTTGCCGTCCTCGGTGACCACCCAGTGGGTGGTGGCGGCTCCAGGCTGAGGCGCCGAGCCCAGCAGCCACAAGAGGCCGAGCAGCCAGCGGAGGAAGGCGCCCGCCAGCCCTCGGCCACCCCACCCGGACACTCCTGCCGCTGCCGCCATCTTCTTCAAGCCCGGCCTGCCCGCGCCACCCGGAAGCGGAACGCCCCGCGCCGCCATTTTGGAGAAGGAAGACCGCGCTTAAAGCCCAGGAGGCCTTAGAACGAGGGGTGGTGGAAAGGGGAGTCGCACAGAGAGACTGAAGTGTGGGTACAAAGACAAATGGCGCCCCTTGGCATGCTGGGATTCTCTGTGTGTGGTGACCGTAGATTGGTAGATTG